>JANZXR010047312.1:0-13217 GCA_027575705.1 Erythroxylum echinodendron | reverse complement strand
TATTTTAACTGATTGTAATAGCATTTAACTTAGTTACAACTGCCTTGGCAATTGGTAGTTTCAAAAACAAGAATATAAGATATGATTTTGATTAAAAAAAAGGAAGAGAGAATGAAGAGAAAATATTATTTAAGAAGAAACTAAACAATCTTTAACCTGTGAAAAATAAAAACAAAGTTTATAAGTGACTTTGTTCTTATCAGTATGTAAGGATTGAATAATCCTATTATATAAAAACTATCAATTGAAATTGGAGAAGGTTTTGGGGATTTGATTTGGGAAGATAGATAAAAGGTTATATAAATTAGAAAAGAGATAGAAAAAGGAATTAAAGTTGAGTATACGAGAATAATGTAGGTACATGATGAAAAAGAAGAGAGAAAAGAGAATGGATGAGAAACTATTTCTATAATAGTGTGCAAAAAGATTTTTTTTTCCAAAAGATTAAGCATGATATATCCTCTTGTTGTTTCAAATTGCCATAATCAATAACACCCACAAAAATCACATATAGAACAAAAGCTCTATGTTCTTCAAGCAATTGCATTTAAATCTCTAATATTTTCTCCTGCATAAATTGGTTCTTCTTTTGATCTCTTTCTACTCCACCTCACAACAAGATTCCCATTCATTTTCTTTCCCTTTCCCTAATATAAACATCCAGTATAACACATGCTCATAACAACTTTTCTATCATTTTAATGGTGAAATAATACTTGGTATTTCCTCCTTTATCTACTTATAGTTTTACCTAATGGTTTTTGATGTTTTGAAGAAAAGGAAGTCCTCAGCCTGAAAAAGTTTCAATGGAATAGAACAATTGTGCTTCATATTGTACACCCCATTAATCAAGTGAGTTTTTAATAAAAATAAAAAGTGTCTTTTGACCAAAAAATAGAAAAAATTAACTACCATGGTTCTTATAAACAAAAAAATTCTAGTGATGTTACATATCAGTTGAACTAATAATCATCGGTTATATTAATAAAAAATAATATTTTATATATTAAAGTAATAAAAATAGAGTTTAAATTCTTAGCTCAATGTTTATGATTAATAATTTTGATGATAACCATATAATATTTCAAAATTCAAATTATTTTTTTTTCCTTATATAGGTAACGATATAATTCTTAGAAGGAAATGATATCGTAGGATAAATGTTTCCTTTCTTACAGGAACTTTCTTAATGAACTTATCTTATTAGAAATGATTCCGGAATATCTGGAATGATCTTGATATTCACATAATTTGAACAATTAACTCCGATATTTTTGTCAAAACTTTTCTCTTAACGTCTGAATATTTGAAGATTCCAGCAGAGATGATATCAAAGATTCGTTAGATACAAAGTGAACTCAGAATAGAAATGAAGAAACGACTAATTAAAAAATGTCTACCTAAGAAAGAGCCACCACACCTACGAACTAGTCAGATTTATGAAATACTTCAGTAGCATTAATATTCTTAAAAGTCATATCAATATCAAACATCTTGTGCCTTAAAAAGTAAAAACACTCAATTTGAGAGAGATTGTTACTCTTTGAAAGCTTACATTGAGCAAACCCTACATTCATTTTTGTTGAGAACTTGTAGAGGCTTGTTAAACACTACGAGTGTGGAAGGTTGAAGAACCTTGTAAAATATATACTTGTGAGCTTGGAGAGGCTCGTCAAAATTTACTACTTGGAGCTATTTATAGTGAAATACTCAAGTTGGATACTTGGGAACTCAACATAGGCTTCGTTATAAGCCAAACCAATATAAATCCATTGTGTCATTCTTTCTCTCTTCTTAACTTTAAATTTCTACATTACAGTGTTTATGTTTTCAATTTGCAAAGAGGCTTCTTTAGTTTTATAATAGGCTCCTTCTATTTTAATATCGTAAAAGGTTCCTTTCGCTTTTGAAAGTTAATAGGCTCCTTTTGTTTTGAAAGCTAACAAGCTCTTTTCATTTTTTAAACGATTAATAGGCTCCTTTTGTTTTAAAAGTTAACAGGCTCCTTTCATTTTTTAAACAATTAACAGGTTCCTTTTGTTTTAAATGTTAGCATGATCATCCAAAAGTTAATAGGCATTTTTTATTTATAGAATCATTTTGTTTAGCTGGCTCTTATCGAATTGATAGTAACTTGTAAGTTTTTTACACACAATTCAGTCCCACCCTCTTGCGCATGTTTGCTTTATAATTTGGTATCAGAGCGAGGTCTCACATTTATTGTGTTTTACAGCATGTAATAGATCATGGTAAATAATTTGAGAAGCCTTGAAAGATAATCCATTTTAAAGCCTCTGTATTTCAATGGAAACAACTATTCTTATTGGAAAGAGAGAATGACCATTTATCTTTAATCTATAGATATCAAAATCTGGCAAGCTATCAAAATTAGAGCCACATCTCGTGCTACTAATAATGTAGAAGTGTGGATTAATGCTGATAGAAGAAATGCACAATTGAATGCTAAAGAAAGACATTATGTGATTTGTGTGCTATCTTTGGAAGAGTATGAAAAGATATCCTATTATTCTACAGCAAAGGAAATGTGGGATAAACTTCAAGACACTTTTGAAGGAACAAATAAGGTAAAGAAACATAGAATAAGTCTTTTAGTGCATTAATATGAAACTATTTGTATGAAACAGGGACAAATTGTAGACAAATTCTGCAGAGGCTTCAACAATGTCATCACAACCTTAAAGAACTTAGGCAAGATATATCCCAATGATGAGCTAAAAACAAAGATTCCAAGATCACTGCCAAAGGAATGGAGACCTAAAATGACAGCTTTAGAAACTGCAAAGGATCTTGATACCATCTCACTTGATTAGTTAAGAGGAAACTTGATGATCCATGATGTCGAGCTTAGGCGAGATGAAAGATCCTCATATAGAAGAGAATGGCAATAAAAACAACTGATGAATCAAATCCATCAAACGATGATGAGAGTGACACTGATTTGTAAATAGATAGAGATGACAAATTAAATTTCATAGCTAGAAAATATGTCTGCTTCTACAAAAAGAAGCTAATAAAGAAAAGAGAAGGAAACAAGAAAACTGTAAATAACTAGTTCTTATCAAAAGGAGATAGCAGTAATAACAACACACAAACAATCAAATCATTTGCTATCACTGTAAGAAGCACAGACACACAAAGCCAAAATGTCCTCTTCTTCAAAAGGGCAAAACAAAAAACAGAAAACCCAGAAAGCAAGCTATGAATGCAACTTGTTCTTATAAGGATTTTGAAAACTTTGAAGAAGAAGTGCTTGAAGAAGTCGACAATGTTTGCTTTATGGCCGAAACAGGAGACAATGAGGTATATTATTCTAATTCTGATATTGAGATAGATGAATTAAAAGGTGCATATCATGAACTATATGATCAGTATAAAAGGTTAACAATGCAGTATTTCGAAAAGGTTGAGAAGTCTAAAAATAATGATGCATCTTTGATGAATAAGATTAAATCATTAAAATATGAGAATAAGAATTTGTTGTCTAAACTTATGTCTCTTGAAAATGATAATACATAAAAAGTCTCTGAAAAGGAATTACTGGAACAAAAGGTAAGCCAGTTAGAAAATGCTTCCATTAAAGCAAATCAATTAGAAGAAAAAGTTACTACTCTAGAACTTGGAAAAGAGAAATTGACTGGAAAAATCATTTCTTTATAGAAAGATCTTGCAAATTTTATTGATGGAAGGAATAATCTTTATCCATTCCTTGGGAATGGTAAAGGTGTTTTTGATAAGGCTAGAATAGGATATAATAAAAATAATAATATTAGGCCATACAAAAACTTCTTTGGTAAATCCAACAGTAGCAATAGCCAAAACAACAGGAACCTAATAAATGGAAAAAGCTATAGTAACTTTTATTCATCTGTTTTGTGTACTTACTATGGTAGACATGGTCATATCAGTCATTCCTGTAACTTTTGGAGAATGAATAAATTATCTCAAATGTATGTTTGGAGACCAAAAGGTCAAACTACTAACTTGAAAGGACCCAGAAAATTTGGATATCTAAAATGAGATAATACATTATGTAAATATGCTTCAGAACAAAGGCCAGAGAAAATCAATGGATAATTGATAGTGGTTATTTGAGACATATGACAGGAAAAATATCACACTTTGACTATAGATGGAGGTAATGTTGTCTTTGCTGACAAAAACAAGGCAAAAGTCACCAGAATTGGTAAAATTGATGACTTTAATTATGCTTCTATTACTAATGTTCTTTATGTTGATGATTGGAAGATATGTCTTCATAAAATGTTAAGTGTTTTGTTTCACTAAAAAAGGATTCTTTTATCTGGCATAGAAGATTTGGACATGCTAGCATTAGCATTTTATCAAAATTATCCAAAAATGGGTTAGTAAGAGGACTACTAAACTTGAAGTTTGAGAAGCTTGCTTAAAAGGAAAACAAACAAGAAGTAGCTTTCCTCTTAAACATATTGTATCTATTAATCAACTGCTTGAACTTATACATATGGATTGATTCGGTTCTACTAGGACTCAAAGCTTTGGTGGCAAACACTACAGTTTTGTTATAGTAGATGATTATTCTAGATTTACAAGGGTTTATTTCCTATCAAATAAGGATGATAACTTTTGAAGTTTTTGAGAAGTTTTGTAAAAAATTCAGATTGAGAAAGGGTACTGCATTACATCAATTTGAAGTGATCATAGAGGAGAATTTGATAATAGAATATTTGAAGATTTCTATTAGGAAAATGATCTAACTCATAATTTTTCATGCCTAAAGACTCCTCAACAAAATGAAGTTGTTGAGAGAAAGAACAAGACCTTTGTTGATATGGCTAGGACAATGCTGTGTGAAAGTGATCTACCTTATAGTTACTGTGCAGAAGTTATATCTACTACTTGTTACATACTTAACAAGTGCCTTATAAGACCTATTCTTAAAAGGACCCCCTATGAGTTGTGGAAAGGAAGAAAACCAAATGTTATTTACTTTCGAGCATTTGGTTACAAGTGTTTCGTTCTAAATAATGGAAAAGATAACCTTGGAAAGTTCAATGTGAGATTAGATGAAGTTATCTTTTTGGGTTACAGTACTGCCAGTAAAGAATTTAGAGTTTATAATAAAAGAACAAAGAGGATAGAAGAATCAATATATATAGTATTTGATGAAGCACTACCCTCAACAACAATAACTAATTTAGATGATGAAGAACATCCTTTGGTTCCTAAAAATACATCATAGACTCAAACTACACCTATAGTACCTTCTGAATTATAAGATCAGGAAGGTCCTTTTGAAGCCAGGATGGAGCAGGCTCCTTTATCTCAGGAGGAGCCTGTGCAATAAAGAATACCAAGAGAATAAAGAGGTCAAGATACACATCAGTACATTCTGGGAGACCTTTCAAAAATTCTAAGAATCAGATCATCCTTCAAAAACAATTATGTTGCCTTCATTTCACAATTAGAAACAAAGGTCGTTGAAGAGGCTCTTACTGATGAAGATTAGGTTTCAACTATGAAAGACAAACTAAATTAGTTTGACAAAAACAAAGTTTGGAATCTAGTGTATCTTCCATAAAACAAATCAATCATTGGAGCTTGTTGGGTATTTCGAAACAAACTTGACAAAAATAATATGGTGGTAAGAAACAAAGCTAGACTTGTAGCTCACGGTTATAATCAACATGAAGGTATTGATTTTGATAAGACTTATGCACCTGTTGCTAGATTAGAATTGATTAGAATTTTACTTGCTTTTGTATACTATAGAAATTTTAAATTATTCCAAATAGATGTTAAAAGTTCCTTCTTAAATGGATATATTAACGAAAAAGTGTTTGTTAAGAAACCTCCAAGTTTTGAAGATGAAAACCGTCCTGATTACGTGATAAAGTTAACTAAACCTCTGTATAGTCTAAAGCAGGCTCCTCGAGCATGGTATGAGAGGTTAAGTAACTTTCTGCTTGAGAATAACTTTGAAATAGGAACGGTAGATAAAACCTTATTTGTTAAGAAAAAGGAGAATGATTTGCTCATAGTGCAAATATATGTTGATGACATAATATTTGGTGCTACTAATCAATCCTTTTATGAAGAATTCTCAACTTTAATGTAGGGAGAGAAATGAGCATGATAAGAGAACTATCTTTGTTTCTCAGGCTACAAATTAGGCAAACAGAAAAAGGAATCTTCATTAGTCAAGACAAACACAAAAAGGAACTCATCAAGAAATATCATATTAAGAATATCAAACTGACGGGTACTTCTATGTATACTATAACGAAACTTAAAAAGGATGAAGAAGGCAAAGATATGGATGAGACAAAGGACAGAGGAATGATTGGGTCACTACTATATCTTATAAGCTTAAGACTAAACATTATGTTTAGTGTGTGTCTTTGCGCACATTTTCAATCAAATCCAAAAGAAAGTCAATTTTAAGCAGTCAAAAGGACTTTCGTTATCTTCTTGAAACTATGGACTTTGGATTATAGTATCCAAAAACAAATACTTTAACATAGTTGGCTACTATAATGAAAATTATGTAGGTGATAAAGTCGATAGGCAAAGTAAAAGTGGACACTATCAATTTCTTGGAGGATGTCTAGTTTCTAGGTCTTATAAAAGCAAAATTACAAAGCGCTTTCTACAACTGAAGCGGAATATATAGCATCTGCCAATTGTTGTGCTCAAATATTATCGATGAAACATCAACTCCAAGACTTTTCTCTGAACTTTGATCATATTCCTATACTATGTGACAATACAAGTGCAATAAATCTCTCTAAGAATCCTGTACAACATTCTAGGACTAAGCATATAGAAATCAAATATCATTTTCTTAGAGATCATGTTTTAGAAGGAACTATTGATATTTTGCATATTAAAACTAAAAATCAAGTAGCTGATATGTTTACTAAGCCATTTTCTAAAGATAGATTTTGTGTATTAAGAAAAGAGCTTGGCAGGTGCTGATTATCTGATATTAACTTCGTATCAAGATTCTATGCTACTTCTCTTTGCAAATGTTAGCAGGCTCCTTTTTATTTGTTTATATGGCAGACTCCTTTTAGTTTATAAGGCTTCTCCTAGTTTGGAAGGCCCCTTTTAGTTTAGAAGGCCCCTTTTAGACTAGAAGGTTCCTCTTAGTTTAGAAGGATCCTCTCAGTTTAATAGGGTAGAATAATTATATCTTTAAAAGGCAATTATTAAATAGTGTCGTTTCAGTTTTTAAAAATATGCGCTCGCCAACTTGACAGCTTTCCGTACGTGACCGACAGAAGATACGTAGACCATCACACCTCCTTTAATAGTGTATACAATTGTTCATCTTCACACGAAATCAACACTCAAGAACTGTTTATTATTATTTGAAAAAGTGTTCTTCCTTCTGCTTACCTTCATCGTTCTCAAAAGCGTCATTTTTCCTCTTTACATCCTAACTCTATATTTCTAATCAAAATTTCTGAATGGCAAGACCAAAATCCAAGGGACAAAAGAAAACCTTGACTCCTACTAGTAGGATCATTAAACACCCCTACTGAACTAGTAGGATCATTAAATCTTCCTTTCTATCACCAATAGTAGGATCATTAAATACCCCTACTGAACCTATTTCTATCACCTCTATCAAAAAAACCTAAGGTTCAGAAACATCTACTCGAGAGACTCCAGACAAGAGAAATAGAAGGATTTTGGCTATGTTGTCTCTAAAATCAGACTCTAATTCATCTTTCGAACAAAATGAATCAACAATCAGGCAATATATCTCTGAGTCTGATGAAGAAGGTTCTAATGACTTAAACCCTAGCTCATCAGAAAAAGAATAAAAAAGAAGAAGAAGGAGAAGAAAAAGAAGCAGAAGAAGAAAAACAAGAAGAAGAAGAAAAATCTTCTATTGAGTGGGAGCTAAAGAGAAAAGTAAGGTTTCATTCTCCTTCACTATCACTGCCCATTATCTCTCCGCCTACTCCCATTCTATCTATTCTGTCTTTCGAAACTTTTGCACCACTTCCTTAACTTGAGTCCACGAATAAGAAATTGCTTGAAGTACAGTGTATTGTTAATGATGATGGTTCAGATTAAGAACTAGTCAATTTAATAAGATGTCCACGAACCAAAGGAAGTCTTGTAAAGCAAGCAGAAAAAGTTATTGAGAATGGAAAAAGCCCTTACACTGAATAAGGGGAAGAAGAAGAATCTTGAAAGCAAAAAAGAGAAGAAATAAGAAAAGATAAAGCGCCTATGGTTGAAGAGAATATTGATGACCACATTACTATGGATGAGCTGCTTTATGAAGAAACCTTATTTGGAGAAATTCCAAAAGCTATGAGGTCAAAATTGAAGAAACAAAAGAAAGGAGAGTCTTCAGCACCGGTTAAACTGTTTCAGTCAATGGAATATGAAGCACGATACAAAATGCGGTATAAAAAGTGCAAGGTGGTTTCATGACACATTTTGCCTCCTCTCTTGTTCGATGACATTGGTATTCCCATCCCTTCTCATTTTCTTACTATTGGAAAATTTTTTGAATTTGAATAAGACAGTGTGTGATGATTTAGTTAGATCATTTTATACATACATGAGAAAAGATGAAATTGATGGGAAGTTGACAATCATTTCTTGGGTACGTTAAGATTTTTGCCTATTATAGAGTGTCTTTTGAAACTCTGGATTGGTATGAACCCGGAAAGTTCCATTCATTGATTCCCTACCTATTCGAATATAAGCTAAAAGACAACGAATGGGTGGAGAAGAAAACAGAAAGATCAGAAGATCACTTGACTTCTACCACACAAAAATCAGCCCCTATCACACTCCAGAGCATAAATTATTTGATCCTTTAACAACTGAGGGACATTCGCTCCAATCAAGATTAAATGTGTGGCCAGATTGACAATATGCAAA
The DNA here is from genome assembly GCA_027575705.1 of Erythroxylum echinodendron. Taxonomy (NCBI): domain Eukaryota; kingdom Viridiplantae; phylum Streptophyta; class Magnoliopsida; order Malpighiales; family Erythroxylaceae; genus Erythroxylum; species Erythroxylum echinodendron. The sequence continues at coordinate 4,310 of JANZXR010047312.1, read as the reverse complement.
ATCAAATTCTTGACATGCAGATTATGCTTTGAAATTTTTTGAATCTCTTAAATAAGTTTGTCACTATTTTTTGCTTGGTTTATTTTTACACACTTGTGCTATTTTTTACTTACTTTTAGTTATTTCACCTATACTTTTTGATAATGACAAAGGGGGTGAGTTAATGATATACTTGCTTTTGATGATATATTTACTTTTGATAATATATTTGCTTTTATATTTGTGATATATTCTCTGCTAACTGTTAAAATATTGTTGAATTGAATTTGTGAAGTTTAAGTCTATGATATGCATAAACGATAGGCTCCTATCGTAAGAAAGGCTCCTTTTAATCATGACTGTGAGTTAGAACATATAAAGTTTATAAGTATCTTTCGAAATCCTTTATTATCATTTGAATTTTGAAAATATATCTGTTATTGCTTGACATCATCAAAAAGGGGGAGACTGTTAGCTCAAGCTTTATTATTAATGATTTTGATGATAACTATATAATATTTCAAAATTTAAATTGGTTTTATTTCCTTGTATAGGTAATGATATAGTTCTTAAAAGGAAATGATATCATACGATAAATGCTTCCTTTCTTGCAAGAACTTTCTTAATAAACTTACCCTATGAGAAATTGTTATTTCTTAGAAAGTAAAAACACTCTATTTGAGAGAGATTGTTATTCCTTGAAAGCTTTCATTAAGCAAACCCTATATTTATTTTTGTTAAGAGCTTATAAAGACTTGTCAAACAATATGAGTGTAGAAGGTTAAACAACCTTGAAAAATATGTACTTGTGAACTTGGAGAGGCTCGTTAAAATTTACTACTTGGAGGTTTTATAATGAAAATACTCAAGTTAGATACTTAGGAAATGGACGTAGGCTTCATTATAAACTAAGCCAGTATAAATCGACTATGTCATTCTTTCTCTCTTCTTAACTTTTATTTTTTTCATTATAGTGTTTGCATTTTCAATTTGAAAAGAGGCTCCTTCAATTTTATAATAAGCTCCTTATGTTTTAATATTGCAAGAGGTTCCTTTTGCTTTTGAAAGTTAATAGACTCCTTTCGTTTTTTTAAACGATTAATAAGCTTCGTTTGTTTTGAAAGTTAATAGGCTCCTTTCATTTTTTCAACAATTAACAGGCTCCTTTCGTTTTGAAAGTTATCAGGCTTCTTTCCTTTTTTAAACAATTAACAGCTCCTTTCATTTTAAACGTTAATAGGATCCTTTCGAAAGTGAATAGGCCCTTTTTATCTATATACTCATTTTGTTTAGCAAGCTCATCGAATTGGTAGTACCTTGCAATATTTTTCACACACAATTCACCTCCCCCTTGAGTGTGTTTGCTTTCCTATAACTAATTTTAATAATTTACCTAAATTGTAGATTAAAAATATAATTTTTCTTCTTTTCTAAAAATTTAGTTTCTATTAAATTTTTAAACAAAAATCAAAGTCAAAAAACCCAGTATATAAGGCTCCCGGCTTTGTAGGGTTCTGGGGACAGTCCTAACGTTTGCAACCTTCCCCTTGTATTTTTACAAAGAGACTGTTTCCGTGACTTAGATCTATAACTTTACCTAACAAAGAGTAGTTACAATTTTAAATATTTAGAAATATTGAAGATTATCATTTTTTTTGATCCTAAAAGTTATAATTAGGAGCTTGAGAAATTTTATTCAAATTTTGTAAGGAAATTTGTTAGGTTAACTCTTTTAAAATTGTATACGCTCCTCTTATTCTCTCTCTGTTTTAAATTTCTTAAAAGAAATACTAATATCTTTTTTTAAAACTTAGATTAATATTTCTTCCAAAAATTAGATTAATATTATATTTAGGTAATTTATTTAATATTTCATCATTATAGTTTGATACTTTTAAGCTTTTATTATTATAATTATACTTAAGATAATTAAATATAAGAAAATTACAATTAAAAAACTTCATGTAGATACACTCAAATTATTATCAACTTATTTTTAAAATATTTTATATGTACTCAAATTATTATCATTTTATTTTGAAAAAATATTTTATATATTATTTTGACAAATATTTTATCAACTAATAATAGGTTATTATAAATCAAGGTTGATATATTGCTTGACCTTAACATCATTTTCAAGGGAAGATTTTAATTGAGATAATAAATTACAAAGATTTAAAATTTTAGATCTTTTCTCATTTTAGTGTCTTATTTTGTAAAGTTATGATAATGGAGCATCTAAAATTGAAATCTAGAAAACTTGCAAAATTTTATAATATCAAATAAATGACTACGTTTTGAATACATAATTACCAATTTATGTGTCATAAAGGACTCACAAATTATATTGAGAATTATATCACTAATCTAAATATCAATTTTCGCCAATTTCATCAACTATATAAGCAAAACATGAATGGATTCAATGTTTTGAAATAAATTATTTAATATCTAAGCATTTAGATACTTAATTAAAATTTTCAAAAGATAGGAGATTAAAATAAAATTCATAAAATTTTAATATTTTTAAATTCATTATTTATTTTAATTTCATAAATATGAAACCAAACAAAAAGTTAACCGAAATCACTAATCCTTAATAGGGATGAAAGTGGGCTGGCCCAATTCTTTTAAATAATTTTTTAAAAATTAAAAATATAAAATAACATATTTTTTAATGGAGTCTGGGCTTAAGCTACCCAGATCCAGCCTTATCTGAGACCTAACTCTTCTAGGTAAAACGATGTTATTTTACTTAGAATGATTGGATCTCGAGTCAACCTAGGCCTAAGCCTGACTCATGGGCCGGGGCCTGACTCATGAGTCGATCCATTAAAAATAACTAAATTTAAGCCCATGAGCTAAAAATAGTCATCCTTGATCCTTAAAATGAAGAAGTTTAACCCATCTCATTGGCATCTGTACAAAATCTAGTAGTAAGTAGTAATAATAAATGTTTTAAAAACCAGACCGAACATCAAACCAGTCGAAAGAAAGGTTTAAGGTTCAGAGGTTCAACCGGTAGTGAGCCGTTATAAACTGGTTTATAAGAAATAAAACTTATAAGAATAAGTAAAAAAAAAATATTTATTGAAATAAAAAAATACACCAATGTCTATTATTATAAAATGAACTAGTAATAAATAAATATCAGTTTAATATAAAACTTACATTAACATTAACAATAAAAATTAAAATTGTTTTTAAAACCTTGATTTTATCCCTCTTGTGATTGACTAAAAAACTTCCTTGATGCTCACACCTCTACATTAGTATGAGGGCAAGCTATTATGGTAATCTAAGATTGGACAAATATTTAATATAAGCATTACGCAGGCATCTATAGGAGGAAAAACACATACGAGTGTGTGATGTGGTGTCATAAAAGACAGAGGAACATCAAATACTCAACACATAGTATTCTTGTTAGTGTCTTTATTTTCTATCTTATTATGTGTTAATTTTCTTTATTCTTGAGGTTTGAAGTTATACTTAATGGAAATTAATCTTGTTTCATGTCAAGGTGTATTTTGGAACTAAATCGAAAGAATCGTGACAATTTTGGGATAAAAAGAGCTGAACTAGACGTTGACCCTAATTAGACGTGGCCTCGTGCAACAATCAAAAACTTAAAACACAGAAGCAAGACAGCCCAAGACCAAAACGACAACCATTTATGCGTGACCCAGGAAATTAACAAGTTACAATGAGATGGAAGTTAAATTACAATACATGGAGGCCAAAACTAAGCACATAAGAGGCAAAAGAATATAAAACCATTCAGTCAAAACGTTGACGTTGGGGAGGCATGAGACAAAAAACAAAACGCAGCACCTGATGGGAGCAAGAAACGACAGCGCAGCACACATGAGCAGCAACGAAACACTGCACTGTTCGCAGAGATGTGAGGCGTTTTATTCAAAACACAGCGTCAAAGTAGTAAAGAGGATGCAGCAGTGCAAAAGGGAGAAAAAAGTGAGATAGTTGGGGGCTGCGTTAAAACAGGTGTGTGCGGCAAAAGATAGAAAGGTGTTCTCCAAACTTTTATTGGCCCATCATCTACAGTGACAAGAAGGAGGATATAAAAGAGGGAAGACGTGGCAATAAAGAGGAAAAAAGAAATCACGCAACAGTGGAGAGGTGAGAAAGAAGGCTGGGACAAATAGAAAAGAAGAGAGCATCGCCTATGATGGTTCCAACGTCAGTGACAATCGAAATAGTTTGGAAAATCATGATGTTGGGTAACTAAACTTTTATTTCTTGGTTTACGGAATCCTAGTTATTGAACTTTGCATATTGTGAGATTCTTGTTCTTTATTTCAATCGGT
>JANZXR010047302.1:0-13218 GCA_027575705.1 Erythroxylum echinodendron | reverse complement strand
ATTTATGAATGCTTGCATATGTCACTATTCACTTATACACTCCTATTCATAGCAATTGGTGAGGGGATGTTACACATACACTCGGATGTTCTCTCTTTAAGCTTAACTGAAATTTCAACTTAGCTCTCTACTCTCTTCTTTTCACTCACATCCGAAAACTCTCTTCTTCCTTCTGTTTTCTTACCTCATTCACGCTGCTATTCTGCCAATATGACAAGTCCACCATACCTCTCCCAAAAGTCCATTTTACCCTTAGTTCTTAAGCTATATTCTGAAAATGCCCTCAATTTCCTCTCATGCATTTATTCCATAAGCTGTCTTGCTTAAGTTAAATGGAAAATTTTTCAGGGGGTCGACATTAACTCTCAGTACGCTCCAGATAGCTATTGCCTAACGAACTGGTAATGTTTGAATGTTGATGCTCGACTTGTGCGTCTAAACCATACAATACATATATGTACGTATATTATGTTTAATGCATGCTCAATGACTTTCCTGGGTGTGTCTCCTTAACCATAAGTTTTGATCATTCAAACCATTCATTCATTAACTCTTTTTTAACAATATACATTCACATAATTTCCCAATTCTCATTCATTCATACCTAATACATTATTCATATCCTTTGAATCACATTTACATTTATAAGAACATCTTCGTTCCTTTAACACTCTTAAAGTCCATACCTAGATACACTGATACCAAGCAATCTTTTCGTTAAGTTATAACATCATTTAACAGCTTCAAATTCGCAAACCTTTAACCAACTTATTCAACATCAACTTAGGTTCATTTTAAACCCCAATCAAGTCCTTATGTGTTGTAGTAAAGTACCTTATCCTTACTTAGTTCAAAGCCTTGCCTATAATCGTGGTGGATCTTCCCACGATCGTGATAGAAGCTAGTGCAACTGGCCACGGTCATGGGATGAGTGTCATGATCGTGACAAAACCCAAACAATCTGGCCTTGATCTTAGACTTAAGGCCACGATCGTGCACTACATTGTTTCTGCCAATTCTCCACGAATTTCACCTACTTAGGAACGTCATTAACACTTCAAATTTTCCAAAATTCATGTTCAATTATACAACCTTGTTTAAATCTAAATTATACTCTAATTCCTCAATAATTTCAACTTTAATTCTAGCTCAAAATTATTCCATTGACAGCTCACAAATCGTTGTCTCTCATACATTAAAAACTAAACTAAAACTATCATTGAAGCCTCATTTTCTAGACCTTATTTCATCATCAACATTATATATATTTCATTCCAATTCATTCGCCATCATACCATTAAATCATGCCATAAAGATCAAATTTCTACTTGCTTTTTAAGCTTTAATTCCACCTCCAAACATTAAGTTAATCAAGCCCTCCATACTTCTCAACATCAAGTTAATCAAGCCCTCCAAACATCAAGTTAAAACTAAACATTGTAGTTTTGGTCTTGTTATAACAGACGACAGCGTCTCTAGTTCGTCTTTCTCTTCTCCTGCCTTTTTTAATTTCTTCTCCAGTTCATTCTTCTATGTTTTCGTCAGTGGTTAGTCGATTGGTGGTACATCAGAAGCTCATTGTCTTCTCCCGCCATTTATGAACTTATCAAGGTATAATGTTTCACCATTTGCAGATTTGAGTTTTTTTAGTATGTTTGAATTTTTTTTGTATGTTTGAGTATTTTGTGGATGGATAAGAACATTTAAGATGCTTGTGTTAGTGTTAGAAGGTTCAATTTTTAAATTTACTTGTGAAGTTAGGATGACTTGTTGATGCATATTAGGTGTTTGATGAAATGCCTCTTGTTTTTTTGAGTATGTTCGAGTAAATTTTTTTGTATGTTTGAGTATTTTGTCAATGGTTAAGAACATTTAAGATGCTTGTGTTGGTGTTAGAAGGTTCAGTTTTTAAATTTGCTTGTGAATTTGGAATGATTTGTTGATGCATATTAGGTGTTTGATGAAATGCCTCTTGTTTGAAAATTTTGTTAATGTGAGAAGATGAATTTGACTTGTATTAGAGAATGAGTTAATGGATGAGCCTATTTGATGATTTAGCCTTATTTGATGATTGAGGATAATGTATCAAAAATATTCAAGTTGAATCACTTCACAAATAAGGCGAAGAGATAGAAAAGCAAGTTTGAATTGTGAGAATGTCAATGAAATAATCAATTACTGCTTCGTTTGATAGTCGATACAACAAAGATAATTGCTGGAAACTCGCAAACCTAAGTACAACCAAAATTAGGCAAAGGAATAAATGAAAGATTCACTTATCTTTTTGAAACAATTTCACGAACACATCTTAGGCATTCACTTTTTGACTTTTTTTAGCAAGAAGTAATATAAACTCAATTCATATATAAGTAAGGAATTCTTTTTACGCCTTATACCAATATAAGAAAATCATAAATTAGGGATGGAACTTTACCTATGGAACCAAAATCGAAGCTATTTACTGACAGAAAAACATAGTACATCGGTAAAAGTGTCGTTAAAATTTTTATTTTGCGATGGACACAATTGTCTTTGGTAAAGGTGGAGGTAAATATTCTTGTAAATTTTCTGACGAAATATAACAACGACCAAACAATTACCATCGGTAAAGATTGCGGGAAAGCTTCTGGTAACGAAATGACGTTGGACCTTTGCTAACTAAAATAGTTCCGTCGGTGAAATATGCTTTGTTTAATAGTTTTCATCGGTTGTTTACCGATGGTATGCAGTCCGTCTTTAATTTTCCAAGGGAGTAAACGTTCCGTCGATAAAATGGCACACATTACCAATGGAAAGTTCTATCCATCGCAAAATAAGCGACATAAAATGCACCGTATTTTTAGTGAATTTGAATACCAATGGAAAATAGGTTTCGTCAGTAAAAGACGACTTGTTCATTAATAATACAACGTCGTTTGTTTTTAATCCAAACGACGTCGTTTAATTTTTCTTCTCAGCCCAACCCCCCCACTGTGCGCTATTTTTCTTCTCTCCTCCGTGGCCTATGTCAGTTTTGCTCAATTTTGCTTGCTTCCACCATCAGTTTCTACCTGTTTTTGTCCCATCGTGTGTCATTTTGAGGTGAGCTCTCTATTGGGTTTATTTTGTCTTCAAAAAACGAAGCAAGCATATAGTTATATATATATATGCCGTGGGTGTTGGGTTAGTTTTTGTGTGATGAGTGTTGATGCGTGTATGCATTTTTTTGTGTCATTGTTGGTTTATTTGTTATTTACATGTATTGTTGTTGGTAAATAATGGAAAAAAATGCATTTGTTTTATGATTAATTAGAGATAATACGTATTGCGTATGAGTTGTTTGATTAAATGTCCCTTATATATAGAGACTTCCATGTTCAGATAATACATGAACTTGTTTTGTGTGAATTTGAAGATACAATTGCATTTAGATATTGACAATGCTCATTCAACTTTTATGAATAGTCATCCTCCCCTTTTGGATGCATGTTGGGTAATATTAGACGTGATCAATCAATTCACTTTATGATTAAATTTTGTCTAATGATAATTTGAATTTTTTATGATTATAATTGGGAGAATTTGTGTAAAGTTTAGATGTTCTGTAAATTTTGGAGAACATGAAGGATACTAACTATGGAATCACTATTTCAAATAAACAGTTTTGCAAAAATAAGTCATGTTGATAGATCTTGGTTGTATAGACGATTATCACATGATGGTTTCATTAATCTTGAGTTTGTTGAGGGAGTTGAAGCTTTTATTCATTATGCATGTTCCCAACCTACATATATGGATGGGCTAAAGATTACATGTCCATGTAAAAAGTGCAAGAACATTCGTTTCCTTCCTATTGATAAAGTGAATAGACATTTATTGAGAAGAGGATTTGTCCCAAATTATTTTGAGTGGACACGACATGGGGAACAGTTGATTAGTAGCACCTCAAGGGATGATGAAGTATAATCGTCAATGAGATTAAATGAGTTTGAAGGGGGGATTGGATTTAGAACAAATAATGTGGATACAAATGAAAATCCTTACACGCAAATAGTTTATGATGTAGTTGGTTATACCTTTCAGGAAAATATAGAAAATCTTAAAGAACAACCCAACCCACAATCCAAACAATTTTTTGACTTACTACACTCAACTAAATAAGAACTATGGCCAAATTGTGAAACAATGACTTAATTTTCATCAATTGCTCGTATCTTGAACATAAACTCTAAAGGGCATATTTCTGATCGTAGTTTTGATAAAATTCTTGGATGGTATAATGAATCATTGCCTCCTAATCACACCATGGATGATATAGAATTACAAGAGTGAAAATTTTGTGGACAACCTAGGTTCAAGCCTAGAAAGCGGTCTATGAAAGGAAAGTTATTACCATAGAAGCGAATGTATTATTTCCCGCTAATTTTGAGACTTCAAAGACTATATGCTTCTGATATTACTGCATCTCACCTGAGATGGCATAATGAACACCAACAGGAAGATGGAATAATGAGTCATCCATCCGATGCATTGGCATGGAAACATTTCAATGACACCCATTATGAGTTTGCAGCTAAAAGTGGAAATGTTAGATTGGAATTGTCGACGGATGGATTCCAACCTTTTGGTTAATTCGGCCAGTAATATTCTTTATGGCCAGCCATAATTAATCCTTATAATTTGCCTCCGTAGATGTGTATGAAAGAGGCATATATATTCTTGACAGTGATTGTGCCAGCGCCTACAAATATGAAGCAAAAAATTGATGTATTCTTATAACCATTGATATTTGAATTGTAGCATCTTTGGGAATATGGTTTTAGGACATATGATGTGTCTATAAAACAAAATTTTATGTTGAGGGTAGCTTTGATGTGGACAATTAGTGATTTTTAGGCATATGCCATATTGTTTGGATAAAGCACAGCAAGAAAATTGACTTGTCCTTATTATGGCAATGGTTCAGATGGTTTTATCTTCCAAACGAGGGCAAAATATGTTAGTTTAACAACCACAGAAAATTTCTTCCTTCAGATCATTATAATTTTTTACACAAAGGCACACATTTATGATGTGTGTCGATCTAGTTACTCAGTTGTATCACATTCTCAACTAGCTACTAGCTCGATTTATAACCCAAAGACCAACGGAATAGTTATTTATTTAATGAACTCTCCTTTTTTATTAACTACCTTATTGTTTTAGCTACTCATTTCCATGAAAAATACTATTAAAGTTACTCAAGTTAAAAGGCCTCAACTGATGAATGAATGTGACAATTTAGAAGGTGACAAACTTACACTAAATCCTAATTAAGCTATATATTTATCCAAAGACCCCAATTTATGAATTTTTGCGAGCTAATGATTCTTCAAAACCTAATAAACCATGTTTAAAATTAAATTAATTTCATTCCATATAAGTCATTGACACATTCAAACAATTCACAAAATGCAACCTGATAACTATCATACAATATGCAAAATCGCATACAAAGAAAAACACATAACTATCCCCACATTTGAACAACACATTATCCTTAATGTGAGAAGAGAACAAACAAGCATATAAGAAAAGAAGAAACATAAATTAAAGTAAATAGAAAATAAAAATAAAGATGAAGACTAATTTGAAAAAGAAAGGGTTCAGCAAAGTCTCATAGAGATGGAGCTGGGGATGATGTCGGAGGTGGCAATTGAAGGCCCTGAGCCTCAAAATATCGATGGATATGATGTATATCTTGGCTCTAACATTGTTGAGTTCGGGCCATCTCCGTCATCATTCTAGAGTTCTCTACTAGTTTATATGTAATCACTGTGTTGTTTATGGAGATTGTGTCCAGAACTTTCTTCCATCCCAGTTCTTTTGTCTCTTCTTCTTCCTCGAACTTTTCACTAGTTAAGTCCTCTTCTACCTGCTGTGACGGTGCTGAACTTGAACTCACCTGACTGGCCCTAATATTAACATATGTCTTCTAGCTGATATCCCGAAGTTCCATATTGTGGGACTTAAGGATTTTAGCCTGCCATAAATGGTGATGATTTAGGAAGTCAGGGAGATGAACAATTGACCCACTACAATCTATGCCATAATATTCAACAATGGAGGAAACTAGGTATCCCATACCTAAATTGTTGCTCCTCTTATGTGGAGTCGCAACAATAGCATTTAGCACATAAGTGGATGTGCATACTGGAATTTTGTAATCCATTTACCACAACATAAAGACTTCCTTTATGAAACACTTGTCAGTTTTTAATTTATGAAAAACTAAATGACATGTGAATTTGTGCAGCAACAAGTGCTCGTGGGACCTTATTATGTTGTTGTGGGCATTTTTGGTATGAAATTGCTTTATTCTAGTGAGTTCATTCCAATAACGAGAAAGATAAAAATTGTCATACTGAAAGATAATGGAGGATTCAGGGAACCCAAACATATCGCATATGGTTTTCATTTTCAATTCATAAGCTCTTCCTCTCAACCTAAACCATAATTCCTTAGGCCTCCTAGGTTCATAGGAAAGGGAGGTGAAAATTTCCAAATTAAGCTCCTGGTAGACGAGAAATTGGAAATGGATAAATTTGGCCTACTAGATTCTTTCAGCTAAATTCTCTACTCTATTATGCAATTCTAACCTATCGAGCATCTCAAAATCAAAATATTTAAAAACTAGGATTTGTCTAGTATTTAAGGATTGGAAAATACCTTCCTCCTCTGTGGAGATCGGGAAGGATGCTCTGAAGTCTGTTGTTTTGTTTCTTCTCCCTCATCGCAAAACTTTCTTCCTCATGATTTCTCCAGTCTGGCGGATTGCTTAATGCATGACATAATTGCTTGTGAATAGGTAGAGTTTGGAAGAAATTTAGAAGTTTGAAAGTTTTGTAAAGAGATGTGAGAGCATTTGTAAGTTTTAAATCTAGAGAGATAAAGAAAAGTCAAAGTGAATGAAAAAATGAAGTTAAAAATAAATATATAGGTGGTTAGAGGGTAAAATGGTCAAACAAATCCGTGTTCCCCTTTTCTGCCTAATCGTAGGCCACGATTATGGCCCGGAGTTTTCCACCAATTCTTCATTTTTTCTTCTTTTGTTTTCCACATTTTTTTCAAAATCACTTCTTAATTCTTTTGTGGCCCTTTCACCTCTCTTTTGCTTACTTGATCAATCATCCAATTCATCTAATTTATCTTGATTTTAAACCAAATAATCCTAACTATGGAATTCAACTTTTTAACAAAAACAATTGAAAGGAAATAAAATTCATGGGTTGCCTCCCATGTAATACTCCTTTTAACCTCGATGCTTTTTTTAGCTCACAATAGGTTTAATGAACAGTGCAATGATAGAGTAGTCACTAATCTTACAATTTGCACATACACTACCATACTATGGTTTCCACCTTCATTATGATTCTCCTTTTTCTCCTCCTTCTACGTGATCGTTTCTTTCTAAACGTGTTCCCAGGATCCTTGATATCTTCTCATTCTCCTTCAGGTTCAGGTTCCTTGGTATCCATTGGGAGTAAAGGAGAAAAGTATTCTTTTCTTGACACCTTGAAGGTTAATTACTCCTTTCCTATTCTCAGAGTTAGTTCACCCCATCAACATCAATGATTGAACAAGTAATGGCCAAAAGCGATCGTCCAAGAACTATAGGGCTTTCCTCATCTTCTCTAATGTCCAATATATAGAAGTCTGTGGAAAAGGTAAATTTATCAATTTGTACATGCACATACTTGATAATCCCCTTTGGTTGATGAACTATTCTGTCAGTCGTCTTCACTAACATCTTCATAGGTCCTAACTCTCTTAACACAAATTTTAGACTAAAGGTATAGGGCATCATATTGATACTCACACATAAATTTATGAATGCCCTGTCTATGTTAACTCTATTAATATTGCAAGGAATGAAAAAATCCCCTAGGTCCTCTTTCTTCTGTATTATATAAGGGCTTTCTTCTTTTGTGTGCTCCTTAACCTTCTTCTAAACAAATTCCTTGAGGGTGAGCCTCGTTTGCAGTTGCTCCGTTACGTTCTCAACCTTGTTTGATTCAACCTCCTTAGAATTCCTTGTCGTCGTAATTGAAATTAACTTTCTCTGAGCTAGAATAAGGTATGGGAATTTAGATCGAGGTTCTTTAATTAGCTTAATTTCAAGCTCACTTTGAAGAAATTCCATGATTGCCTGTCATTCTCCTTTATCTCCTTCTTCCTTTACATATTTAGGTTCCTTCTCTTGGGCCTGAATGATATCCATGATCCCTTCCTTTAGGTTAAACTTGGTATTACTTGGAAGGGCTCCTGCATTTCGAGTAGACATTGCCTCCTTTAATTAGCCTACATAGACTTCCAAATTGTTTATTAATGAGCCATAGTTCTTTGTTACTTGTTTGAATTTGCTTTTCCTATGTGCCTCCTCCGTGCCTCCAATTTTATCTAAAATCTTATCCAACTTAGATTCTATCAAGCTTGGTTTATCTTGTTGAAAACTTGCTTGTCCTTGTGGCCTAAACTGTCCTCCAGCATTATTTGTCCAAAAGAACTTATGGTGATTCTTCCACCTAGGGTTGTCGGTGTTGGAGTAGGGATTGTTGCCTCCTCCTCATCCATATTGCGCTCCCATATAATTTACTTACTCTAGATTGTCTTCCTTCATCAAGTAATATTCCACAGTATCATGATCCATCTGTCCACAGAGTTCGCACTTTAATTATAAGGCTTTCACCTGGGTTGAGGACGAAGTCTTCATAATGTTGAGTTGTCGTGTCAAGTTGTCAATTTTTGCTTGCATTTCCATTATTTGATCGGCAACCACAATTCCTTTTTTCTCTCAGAGTGAAGTAGTCTGTCTACTTCGCTCGTTCGTCCAAAGGCAACTATTACTCGTCATCTCCTCTATCAGCTCTTCCACTTCATCAATTGTCTTCCAAATTAGTGATCCTCCTAAAGTTGCTTCAATCGTGCCTGTCATTGGTGGGTTTACTCTATTATAGAATGTTTGCAACAAGAATTCTTTAGGTAAATTGTGGTGTGGGCACTTCCTTTACAAATTCTTGTATCTCTCCTATGCTTCATAGATCGATTCCCCATCACCTTGTTGGAAAATGGTAATTTCTTTGATGATCTTAGTGATCTTATTCAATAGGAAATAATTATCTAAAAAAACATGAACTAGCTAATCCCACGTTGTGACATTGGCTGGGCTAAGGGAATGGTTCCAAGCCTTTGCTCTATCTCTAAGGATAAAGGGGGACCACATCTTCTGACATCTGATGGTACCGAAAGGTATCACAAATTTTGAGAAAATTCACTATATGTGTATTGGGGACTTCGTTTGCTAATCCATAAAACTCACATTCTGTTAAAGCATGTTTAGGAGAGCTAGTTTAATTTCAAAGAAGACTGCTTGAATGGGTAGCCTAGCTACTCCTTGGTTAGCAGCATTAAACCCTAGCCTCATGAAGTCCATAAGGGTCTTTTGTTGACATCCTTGGTTCACTCTGCGGTCCATATTCTGCTAAAATTTCTCGACCATTATTGATTTCACGATTTCCTCTTCTTCTTCACACCGATCTTTCCTAATGGTTCATTCTAGTCGAGTGATATCTAAGTCTAAAGTTTCAACTGCATGACTCAAACCTCTAGTGACTCTTATGTTTATGCAAAAGCATGATTTTTGAAATAGAAACGAAAGAAAGAAAATAAAAATAAAATTTAAAAACTAAACTAAATGCTTGAAATTATATAACTAAACTAATTGCCTCCCCTAAAACGACACCAAAAACTTAATCACAGGTTTCCAATATGAAAAGGCTTTAATAATTTAACCTCGATATTCCACAAGCGCACAAGTCGTTCACGCAATACCTAAGGTATTGATCCTATGAGGAGAGTTAATCTAATCCTAAAATCTAAAGTTGATCACAATTCGCAATAACTCAAAATGAACAAAACTAAAGCAAGAAATTATTTCAATTAAGCAATTAATTCCAAAAATAAAATTCAAAAAATAAACAAGATAGCATATGCAACACCCAATTAATATTCAACCTAGGAACTACAAATTAAGAGAAAGGGGAATTTTTATCTAACTTTAATGAAAACCTAACTGATTATGAATTTACTGGATTATCGATTCTAGATGGTCCTATGATTGATTACTCTCTCTCAGGTTATAACCATTAACCCTAATTTATAAACCCTAATTAGATTATGGGAATTGCAACCTCTCGATTAATAATCTTCCAAAATCTAAATTAGATATTAAGTTGTCCAAAAAACTACCGAAAAGCTATGCAAGATCTCACTTCACACAAATTTACCCATTTGATTTAATTATTGATTTATACCTAACTCTCGTTAGCCCAATTTAATGATTTTTCCCTCAGTTCACCCTTTCAGTTTATTGCCAAATTATGCAAGATATATTTTAAATCACAAGAAATCTAATAAAAACATAACAATCAAATTTCATTAATATCAAGGATAAAATATCCCGAATGTGAGTTTAGACAATCCTCAACATTTAACAAATCTATCATCAATGGCTAACCCAAATTATATACAATCATAAAATTGAAACTAAGACGAAGTATAGACTTAGAATGGATGATAGAGGCAGCAGTGGCAAGAAACCCCCTGTTTTGGGAAGTACTTCGCGTGGGCTTCTTCTCCACATCTCTCTTCATTTGTTTCTTCCTCAATCTCTTGATAAAACTCTCTAGGGTTTCAAGATTGTGGCTAATGCAAGCTCCCTTTCTTATGTCCTTCTTGTTCTTTAAATACCTTTTGTGTCTTGAGCAACCCTATGGTTTTTCTAAGGTCAAAAAGGCCCGAAAAATCCCTCAAAACTTGACGTTTTCTCTTGTTTTCTTGTCTGCCCGATATAAGCCTTGATCGTAGCCCTGCATGCAACGATCATGGATTACATCAAACCTTTCTGTCACGATCATGGAACATCGTTGTTTCAGCCTAAAAGTCTCTGAAACTTCTTCGTTCTTCGATGTTAACCCTAAAATACTAACAAACACATCAAGATACCTCAAAAACATAATATTTAAACTCAAAGACTTATACTAACCCATAAAAACACTTAAACACACAAACAAACCTAACTCTGACAAAAACACATACTAAACACTCAAATTAACACTTAATACATAACAGACTAAGCCCTAAAACATGATGCAATTCACACTTATGAACATTAATATGCTTGAACAACTTAATAATGTGCATAAATGTGTGTATTGCATGATTTAGATACACAAGGAGAATGCTAACATCTAGATATTGCTGGTTCGTCAAGTTAATAACTATCTAGAGCTTACTGTGAGTCAACCTAGATGTTTTTCATAAGGGTTGATTTTATTTGCTTAAATTTCAATTATTGAACTGTTATTGATGTGAATGTGATAATTTCATACATTGATGGTCCGAGGAGGCATAGTTCCTAAGGCAAACTAGTAGAAGTCTAGTTCTATCGATTTTGGACTCAAGAATGACTCAAAGGTCAGTCAGTTGATATTGAGAAGTTTAGATAGTTTTTATATAGTTCCTCATTCAAGTAGAATGTTGTAAAAGAGCTGTAAACTCTTATATGTTTATGATATTGTATATGTGAATTTTGTAGTGAAATGCTACAATGTAAATTATGTTTTATAAATGAGTTAGGAACATTTGATCTTTTGAATATTATCTTATATATATGATGCCATATAAGTGAATATGACTGCTCTAACATGCTGCTTTTATAGGGTATGTTCTCGAATGTCCAATGAATATTCGGGATCTGCCCCGTAGAAGTGGTACGTTACAATGGGAGAGTGGATTTGGTTCTACATTGTTTGAATAATTAGGAATTTTTTGATTTAGGGATTCTGAACATTGTGAATAAGGGATTTAAGGACTTTATGAAGGATAAAATGGTGAGTATTGAAGGGATATATTGTGAAGGATAAAATGGTGAGTATTAAAGGGAATTTGTGAAGGATAAAATGGTGAATATTGAAGGGGTAAGACCCATTTTTATTTAAATAAAAGAAAGCCACATCAATAAGTGTTGGGCCCATTAATGTGGACAAATTAAAAAGGTTAACATCATACATGACATGACATTTAACTGAAAGAGGATAATGTTTATTAAAATTTTCGTTATCATAGGGAATGTTTAAAACATTTTAGAAATGTTAGGGTTCAATTCAATGCTCCGAAATATTAAGGTTCAACTTATATTCTGGTATAAGCGTTAGGGTTCAAAATACACTTTTGGCATGAAGAGAGATGGTTAATATGTTACCAGTTATTTGAATTGAAATGCTCAGTAGTTGATAACAACATAAGTGAAATTTTTAATGGGTGGATCTTACTAACCAGAGATAGACTAGTAATTAGTATGCTTGAAATAATTAGAATCATAGTGATGAAGAGACACGCAGATATGAGATAATTTATACATAAATAAAAGTCAAATATTTCACCAATTATAATGAAGAAGTTGGAAAAGAATAAAAAAGATGTAATGTAATATGAAGAATAGTCTAGAATGCAATGTGAAGAATGGTCTAAAATGAAAATAACTTTTATAAAGTTTCAAAAGGTGATGGCAGATACACCCATAGGTTATACACCCACCAGCTAAAAGAATCATGCCAGGAGACCTAAAACTAAAAGAAAGAAAAGACAAAATGAGCCTAAGAAATTAAAATATCCAAACAAATTGTCATAGAAGGGATAAGTTCAAAAATGTAGGAAATGTGACAATTCAGATTATAACTACAAAAAATGCAACAAAGAATGCTTAACATTATCCATAGAGGTACCTTCATAAGTATAAACCCTTCTTTGATTACAATGTGAATCATTTACAAACCTTGCATTATTTGTATCAAACTCACAATATTTTTTTCTTGTATGCCTATTATGTTCACTAAGTTATCATTAAAGCATCTCTATAACTGTATAGCCTTTTAGTTTTTTTCTTTCAATTTAGCTTTGTTGGACCCCGAATTTTTCTAGTAATCATGAATTGAATGAATTTGTTGATCTTATGGTTAAATCATTTTTTAATCGGAGTTTAATTATTAAGTCAAGTCCAGGAGGACTTCTTTCATGTATTGATGGAAATTGGAATAGTTAAATTGAAGAATTAAGAATGCAAAAGGGTATTTTGGGTAGATTGCTAAGGTTAGAAGCCTTAAGGCATTAAAGGAAGGGCAAATTGGATTTTTAACACTC
>JANZXR010047291.1:0-13218 GCA_027575705.1 Erythroxylum echinodendron | reverse complement strand
TTTGTATATGTGTGTGAAAGGAACTCAGTCACAACAATAAGAACGAATATGAGTCTCATGCATGTCCCATGCAAATAAGTGCGCAATGTTTGAACGATATGCAAGTTGAAATGAATGATCTTCTGTTATGCTAATCACTAAATAAATGCTTATCTGCTTGACTGAATATCTGTGAAATACGTGTTGTATTTGCCTAACCCTGTGAATTCATCAATGATGGTTCACTCATTGAGTTCGTAAAACTTATCAAAAATTGCACTGTGGCTTTTCAGGTACGAGGCAGGAGACCTAAGTTATAGTCAAGACATAAAGTTTCTGTGGATAGAGATATGGATCAGAGGTCCGTCTAATGACTCCCGAAGGAAAATAGTTTGTAAATTTTGTCTGAACTTGTATAGAGTTTTGTAAACAATCTCAGAACAATGTATATTTTATTAATGAATGAAGTGAATGTTTTAGAGGAAATGATAACGAATTCGAGTATGTTAGATGATGCCATGTGTAAGTTAGAATTGCTATCGCTCCAACATACCATTATTGTAGGTTATGTTCCTAAAAGCTTAGGTATGTATCCTATGGTAGTGGGATGTTGCATAATTGATGTTATACCTTAAGGAAAAGATTGTTTGATATCAATGTATCTAAGTTTGTATTGTAGGAGTGTTAAAGAAATGAAGATGTTCATATAAATGTAAATAAATTCCAAAGGATATAAATAATGCATTAGGAATGAATAAATGAAAATTGGGAATTATGTGAATATTTGTAATGCTATAAAAGAGTTAGTAAATGTATGGTTAATGAATTGAGCATGATCAAGTGTACTTAAGGTATTAACCTAATGAACTGCTATTGACATGATTGTGATAATTCCAGACATTGATGGTCCGAGGAGTTTGTTAATCAGGATTGTATTGGAAGTGCTATAAATTTGCATGTGAATATGGAATGTGAGAAATTGGATGTAATAATGCCAGACAGGATTCGATGAATTATCAAACTAGATATAATGAATTGATACGTGTGACAAATGCACACAAGAATGAAAGGAAAAAAAAATATGGCATGTCATGATGCATTACATTGAAATGCATGATCAGATAAAGGAGTTGTGACCAGAGTGACTAGTCTGAAAAATAAGTTAAAGCTCAAAAATGTGAGCGTAGAGCTATTGACTCCGTTATTAATGAGCTCGGTATCTAAAAGGAATACAGGACAGTATTTAAAATGAGCCCAATATCCACAAGGGATATAGGACAGTAGGCACTGGGTCGCAACAAGATAAAAATGAATGGAGTCATATGTGCGTTTGCATAAACTTCCTTACGTATCATATGATTGATTGATTTGAATAATCGAAATGTTTTAAATATAGTTGAAAGGTAATTGAGAATGTTATGTGACATGATATGTTAATTTACCTAATATGCTTATGTAAGTATGATTCTTGATAAGGCATAAATGAAATATGAAGTGATATATATAGCTTATTGAATTGGAATATGTCTTATCTCTGTAAATCTGAATTGAGTGAATACATCGATGATGGTTCACTCACTGAATTCATAAAACTTATCAAAATTTCATCGTTGTCTTTCAGGTTCAGGGGATATCCTGTTAGACTAATTGAAGTATAGCCACTACAGTCAGATAGGGATTAGTAGTCAGGATCAGTTTGCCTCTGCACATGTCTTCAGTTTTATTGTATTAAGAATTGTATTATGCAACTATTGTACAATGTATATGTGAATTGTAAAGTGTAATGACATTTATGACTGAATATGTTTGTAAATGAAATGGGTTTAATGATTACTGATTGTTGAAAACGTGTTTGATGTTCGAAAAATTTTGCAATAAGTTAACTGACTGTCTTAATGTGTCATCCTCGTAGAGTATGTTTTTGAAATATCATCGATATGTTCAGGTATATGCTCTATGAGAGTGGTGTGTTACATTTTGGTATCAGAGTTCAGATTTACTATCTTACATAGGCATTTTTCAAAATATATGTCAAGGTACATGCATCTCAAACATGTTATAGCATGTAGTAGCAACTGATCCTCAGTCTGAGTCGCATATACATAAGTCACATGCATAAACATTCTTTAAGAGTCTGAGCTATTAGAAACAATGAGAAGAATGGTGATCTGTCAGAGTGTAAGAAAACGAAAGTTTGTGGATATCTAGAAATAAGAAATACTATATGGTTCAATATGTTAGACAAAGACTCAGTGTATTCGTAATTATGATTATATCAACAAAAATGAAATCAGTATTGTGTTGTGTTTATATACTTTGAATTAATATGAATGTGAAAACATTTTTATGGAAATGACACGATTTAAAATGTACAAGCAAAGTTGAGAAAAAACAAAATTTATTATGACCTTAAGAGGTTGAACTTAGACTTAAAATGATTGTATAAATATTGTGCTAAGAGTTTATGATTTAGTATAAGGTTACATCAGTGGATATGAGATCAAAATTTCATGATGGTTATGTAACTTGTAGTGTTGAATTAATAGAGAAAATACTTATGGAAAATAAAATAAATGATAGCAATATTTATAGAAAACCTCAAGGTGAAGTTGGTCAGTTATTATAAGTGCATCTGATAATGTGGTTACCTTGGTGAATAATGTTATTGAGCACATATGTATTATGTTCTTGGATATGGCAAAGGGAATGATCTATGACATATTGAATGCTCTTAAGTCTTAGTCCCCATAGTTAAAATTTTGAGATGACTCAGAATAGCGCGGTGGAAGTATGGATTTATGTGGAGATATTGAAATAGTAACTACTAAAGAGAAGCAACTTTTGTATTAGTCATAGGATATTTAAATGTTATCTAGAATCAATTGAGATCAAGGAATTATCAACATAAGATATGAATTGATGTTTTTTTGAAAATAAATCTCTGGATAAAATGTAATGATCTTGATGATACATTCTAAAGTATAAGAGTACATGAACATGCTTACTACTTCATTGAGCGTTAATATTTAGAACATGCTGATCATGTAAGATATGATAATAATTGCTCTTATTGTGGTAATATGGCTGAAAAGAAATGATGATCATAGTTGATTAATAAGGATTACATGAATAGTATAGATGATTATGGAGAGAAATCTTCTTTCGATGAAGGCTTTCACCAAATTGTATCGAGTAGATTAAATGTTCCATTTCTAAGAATGAATGATTATTTAACGAACTAGAAGTAAATATTAGAGTCAGATAAATATTAGACTCAGGCACGAGAACTGAGTATAATATAGAGAGTACATGTATTTTATTTGTTGTAAAGTATCCAAACTATGTTATTGGGTTCCTAAATTTAAGATGACACTATTGTTATTGCTAAAGGAACCTAGGTCCATAATATATTCTATATTAATATGTTCATAAGATACAAGTTAGATTTGATAAGTGTGTTATCAATTCAGAAAACTAAGATTTCCAAATAATTTCAAATATGTGAAGAAAACAATAAAAATGGTCAAACATCATAATAAGTTGATAAGAAATAAGAGGAAATCAAATGAATGGAGAAAATCATTCGAGAAAAGCAGTTAATTGTGAGATTGAGAAAAACACGAAACAACATTACCCCCATTTGTGGAATCAATTATTTAAGAATTTCGGAGACGAAATGTCTTAAAGAGAGGGAGAATTGTAGTATCCTATCTCTCAAATTGTTAAGAGATTTAAAGTATTAGACTAATGAGTCCCATGAGTGGTATCATATAGAACAAAATTGGTACATCCATGATATGATTTCATAATTGTGTTCAACTACATAAAATGAGCATACACACATAAATTATGAGTTATAAAAATGAAACTCAATTGACATATTCCGAGGTATGAAGCAAAAATGAATGTGATATAAGATATAAATGTGCTTTTCTAATATCTTGTACTTTGGTTTACCAATGACATGAATTAATGGATTATAATTAGCAACTTGGAATTAATTGTCATAATTGGGAGATTGATAAATTACTATGTACATTTAGTTTTGGAAAAATGTTAATTGGCAAGACTATTTGATACATGAAAAATTAGGATGATTAAGCCTATAATTGAGTGACATTTGGCATAGTTAATTGAGTGACTTATGGACTAGTTATTAATTGACAAATGGAACAATTATAAAGTGAAAAGTGGATCAATTAATGTGTGACACATGGACCAATAACTAGGAAGCAAATGGCAACATATTTAATGGAAAAATGGAAGACATGTTTAAAGACATATGTCATTTGAAGATAAAGACACCTTGCACTTAATTGCATGAAGTTAATGTGGCAAAGTTTCTGTTGGAACTTTCCTTACCTTCTCCCTTGCTCTCCACTGAAAATTACTCCTAGCTTCCTTCGCTACATTTTGGTCTAATCTTTGCTTAATCGTTACCCCCAAGCTAGATTTTTATCCTTTACAAGATAGTTTAAGAACCAGTTGAATGTTATCTTCCATCCTTGATGAAAACCAACTCATATTTACCCTGAATTTGTGATGATCTTGCAAGAATGGAGAGCTTGATTAACTTAATGTTTGAGGTGGAATTAGAGCTTAACAAGTAAGTAGACATCTTATCTTTATGGCATGGTTTAACAGTATGATGATGATGAATGAATTAAAATGAAATATATATGATGTTGATGATGAAATGAGTTCTAGAAAATGATGTTTCGATGATAGTTTCTAGTTTGGTTTTTAATGCATGAAAGACAATGATTTGTGATCTATTAATTGAATAAGTTTGAGCTGGAATTGAAGACGATATTGATGAGGAATTGAAGTATAATTAGGTTACAATTGAGGTGTAACTAATGGAATATTATGAAGGTGTTTTCAATTGGTATCAAGGTATGAGAATCTGGAAAAATGAAGGAAAAAGGGTAGGCCACGATCGTGGCTGTAACAACCCGGACCACCTGCTCACAGATATTATCTGCTTTGGGCCTTGGCCCAGCCAAGCCCTCACGGTTTTGCTCTTCCCATCCCTTGGAAAAACGTGTCTATAAGGGAGAGGTTTCCATAGCCTTATAAGGCCTACTTCATTTTTGGGCTGTTACGGTGGCACTTATCCCACGACCGTGGACAGATGCAGTAGCTTCTGTCATGATCGTGTGAAGGTACCCCACGATTGTGAGCAAGCTTTTGACATGGTAATTTCTTTTTTGTGCAATTGTTGAACTACATGAGGACAAGTCGCTCTAATTTGGTGTATTTGGACTTCATTAAGGTTTGAAATAAACCTAGATTGATGCTTCATAAGTTGATTAAAGTGTTTGATAAATTGAAGTTGTTAATTGATATTATACCTTAAGGAAAAGATTGTTGAGTCGATTCCATGATTATAAGTTCATTCCATACTAGACCAGATCGGAATAGGCTTATATACATTCTCATTATTATGTTCATGAGTTGGAGATAAGTGGACTAGAACCGCTGACATCCGTCACAAGGTAAAACACCACCACTTGGCCCCTTGACTGATTCTACCGTAGAGGCCAATGCTATAGAAGACACTGCTAGATAACTCGAGCCAGAAGGAAAAATACGAGGTACTTTATTGCTTAGTCTAGATTTTATGGAAGCTTTAACAATTTATGGACTGGTTGTAGCATTAGCACTTTTATTTGCGAATCCTTTTGTTTAATTACAGGAAAATCCTGAATTAGATCCCAAATTGTCAGGTTAGTGACCTTACCATGTGATTATGCACTCTTTGGAATATATATATAGTGCATACTGTGAGTTAACCTAGATGTTTACTCACTATGTCTGAATTGTTTTATATATATATATATATAGTTTTTTCAAAATCCTATTTTTTAAACAAATTTAATTGTATTCAAAAAATCCATAAATGTAACTGATTCTTTTTTTAATCATAAACTTATATATATACAATTGTGTGTGTGTGAGTGTGTGTGTGTAATGCCGAACTAGATCTGATGAATTGTCAGACTTGATCCGATGAATTGATACATATGACAAATGCATACAAGAATGAAAGGTAAAAGAAATATGGCATATGGCATAATGCGTTACATTGAAATGCGTGATCAAATAAAGGAGTTATAACTAGAGTGACCAGTCTGAAAAAGAGCTTAAAGCTTAGAAATGCGATCATAGAGCTACTGGCTCCATTATTAATGAATCGGTATCTACAAGGGATATGGGACAGTATTTGAAAGAAGCCCGATATCCACAAAAGATATGGGACAGTAAGCACTCAGTCATATGAAAATAAAAATGAATAGGGTCACAGTTGTATTTGAATAAACTTCGTTATGTATCATATGATTGATTGATTTGAATAATTGAAATGTTTGAAATATAGTTGAAAGATAATTGAGAATGTTATGTGATATGATATGTTAATTTACCTTATATACTTATGCAAGTATGATTCTTGATAAGGCATAAATGAAATATGAAGTGATATGTATAGCTTGTTGAATTGGAATATGTCTTATCTCCATAAATTTGACTTAAGTGAATACATCGATGATGATTCACTCACTGAGTTTGAAAAACTTATCCAAATTGCCACGTTGTCTTTTAGGTTTAGGGGATATCCAGTTAAACTAATTGGAGTATAGCCACAATAGTAGGACAGGGGTTAGTGGTCAGGATCAGTTTGCCTCTGCACATGTTTTCAATTTTATTGTATTAAGAATTGTATTCTGTAACTATTTTATAATGTATATGTGAATTGTAAAGTGTAATGACATTTATGATTGAATATGTTTGTAAATGAAATGGTCCTAACGATTACTGATTGTTGAAAATGTGTTTGATGTTTAAAAAATTTTACGATGAGTTTATTGATTGTCTTAACTTGCCATCTTTGTAGAGTATATTCTCGAAATATCATCGATACGCTCGGGTATATGCTCTATGAGAGTGATGTGTTACAAGGTTCTTTTTTAAGTATTTTATTTTCATGTAAAGATAAGCGAGGAGTATCTTCTAAACTTCTTATATTTTTTAATTTTATAGGACGATTAATATTTGGTAATTTTCTTAGGCTAGTTCTTAAATTTATCCCAACTTTTGCAACATCATTCAATAATTGGTCTATGTAAATTCTATCTATATTTTTAAATTCAATACTATGGTGTGAATTAGTTAAAGTATGACTAACTTGATAAGTGATTGAAAAAGGGTATTGTCTTGGGGTCATTAGATTGTCTCGATAAAACGTCTAGGTTATAGTGATTGTTTCATCTAGCTTTTGTGATTTTAAAGGAATTCCTAATTTTAAATGAGCATTAAATTTTATTTTTCTATAAGCTAAATTTCCATTCATTATTTCGATTATTTGATCATTGAGATCATTCATTCTTTCATCAATAATAGTCATCCTTAAAGGAGAAATGATTCCTTCTTGAAAAGTAGATTTTAATAAGATTGGAATTGTTGAAAGGTGCATATATCTTATCTTATGTTTTCTTTCTTCAGGAATTCTTTGTAATTGTTTATAGTTTTTTTCTTGATCTATTAAATTTAATTGAATATGTCCATTGTATTGATCTATTCTGATTGGTGTTTCATGTATAATTTTCTGTAATAAATTATATTTTTTTGATTAATTAAATTTTTAAATGTATGATGTGTAATATCTTGTCCATCTTTTAGATTTAATTGTGCTTTAGCTATTTGTTTTTGTTTTTCATTTGATAATAGTGTGTTAATATAGAAAATGCCAGTAAATTTAATTAATTCTAAAGTATCTACTTCTAAAATATTATTATTATTTTCATGAGTTATTTCAGTCATCTTAATGATTTATTCTTTAATGTTCTATTAGCACTTAGTGTATATTAATTAAATCTTAGTTGTAAAAATTATAGAGATTAGCTGAAATGTCTAGTCTTTCTTTAATAGGAAGTAATCCATTATTAATAATACAAAATTGCAGATAGTTCTATCTTCGTCTATAATAATTTGTTTTGATATGGTATGTAGAAACTAAAGTTTCTAAATGTTGAAACTTAATTAATAATTGATTACAGACGGTACAGTTGTTCATTAAAAATGATTGTAGTATAAATATACAAATTGGACAATTATTCATAATGATTTTTATAATGTGTTTGAAATTTTTTATATATTTGTTGTATTTCTAATTTTTCCTTATTATAACAATCAATGGTTCGATTAATACTATCTATAATTTTGTGAAGAGTCCTTTTAGATGCATGAATAACTTCTAAAGGGGTATATGTTTCGGTAAATGTTTTCATACACTTTTTACTAAGTTTAAGTTTCTGTTCAGTATGTATTATTAATAGATGACGGTTTCTACAAATTTCATAGATAGGCATAGTTATAGAAAGTCTAAGAAAGTAATTAAAAAGATTAAAGAAATAAATGTTTAATTAATGAATAAACATAATGGCATAAAAATAAAAACGCATTTAAAATACCTGTTTTTGCTTGACGTTTTCTAATGCCAATGTCAGAGGCTGGGCAAGAATTTAAGAGTTTGGAAACGGAGTTTAGGAATGAGTTTTTATTTTTATATGTCGAATAAAGGTCCAGTGCTTACACTATATAGACTTGAAACAAAAGAAGAAAAGACTTAAAGTAAAAGCAAAATGTAAAAGGAAATAAAGAAAAAGCATATTCCTGGCTAATTATTGTCTAGAGAATCTTGACAGGTGGTTTACATTATGTAAAAAAACAAGTAATGCTTTCTTTTAGTGCATAGTGACTAGTCTTCAATCATTACTTCTACGTAGCTATCACCTTTTTCTGTTTTTGAACTGGTAGGGCAAAGTGGGTACTTATGAGTTGGATGATGTTGAATTTGTTGATAGATCATATTCTTCTATTGTTCTGAAAGTTTGCTGAATACTCCAAAGAGGGTAAAAAATGATGCTTTAAATTGTTTGATGAGCTGGAGAGATTCCTGTGCAATTATGGTCTTGTATACTGATGTCATCAATAAATTTTGTCATCGATAACTAAGTTTTATCAACAAATCTTGTTTAAATTTTGACTTTGTTGATAAACTCCTTCCATGTAGTGGAGATTTAATTGATTAATAGTTTCCTAATCATAGTCATAGTGTGGTGGTTCATCGATTGGTGGATACATCCTATTGCTTATTCCAATTTGAACATAAGCTATTCGAGATAGCTGAATGGCTGATCCATTAAATATGGGATAACTGCTGAATACTTTGATGAATATTTCTCGATCTTTAGCAAAATGTTCTTTATCATTTTTAACTACTTAGGTGAATTTAGCTGGAAAGTTTAAGAGGATATTTAAATTGGTTAGGTAAATAGTATCTATTAACCCACTCTGAAAGCTTCAGGAAAGATAATTTGTAACGCCCTAATACATACCTTGAAAGTATTATAGCATGTCTAGGGTGTATTAAGAAGTGAACATAACAAATTAAGTACATCTTATTAAGAGACATTCTAGTACTTAATGTAAAAGACAAGGGTAAATGGATAATTTATTTACTTTAAAATGGACATACATACTTAAACGTGAAATATGTATGGAAATTTTTGATATCTTTTCTTGGATTTATGAATGTGTTGTGTTGGGAATTGATAAAAGAAGTATTATATAAGTAAATGATATGTTTTTGGTTATATTGGATGTATTTTTGTGTTGCTTTTACATGATAAGACCGAAATTAGTTGATTTGGGATGTGTAGCTCACTGAATGGATAGGTTCCATTGAACGAATTTCTATAATTTGGCCATATCTTGGCATAAAGACCTATAAATTGGATAATTATAATTGGAGATTAAACTAGAGACATAGGTATAAAACTTCCATGAAGGAATCAAAATCTAATTCTGCCTTTAAGAGTTTTGAATTTTGTTTTAAAGTTCTGGCTACTGTCCTTATTTTTGAACAACCTGTAGTTTTTGGGGTATAACTCCTAATATAATTGACCAAATTGCATGAAATTTATGCCATTAGAAACTTAAGACATAGGGAGTGAAATCACTTGATGATATTATAGTCTAATGTAGGAATTAAAGGAAGAAGAAGGACTAATATGCATTTTTCCTAAAGTTAACTCAGGGACTAATAAGATTAAATCATGAGTGTCCAATAAAATTATAACACATGATCTAATAGAATTTTACACATCGTCCAATAGAATTTTAACACATTTTCCAATATAATTTTAACACATGACCTAATAGGATTGTAACATATGGTCCAATGGGATTGTAACATATGGTCTAATAGGATTGTGACATATGGTCCACTGGGATTGAAACATGTGTTAGAAAATTCATGAAAAGGCATATGGAGAGGGGAGATGGAAGAAACTTTGATGGATTAACTTCAGATTTTTCTCCTCTCCATTTCACCTTTTGTTGGATCGAAAAACAAAAGCATGCAAGAATTGGTTAAACGATATATTTCAGAACTTTATCGAAATCAAAATGCAGTGGAAATAACATAACCAAATCAACATGTTTTAGCTATACATAATACAGTATAAGGAAAATAATTTACATAAGAACAAGGTGGTGGAAATATATTAACTCCTTGCTATAGCTTTAAATCCTCGCTTATGTATCCTCTCCAAATCCTTACTATAACTTTGACTCTTTTGTATCCTTTCCTTTGTCAATGTATCTTCTCCTTGTTGTTGTATCCCCAACCAATCCAATCTACCACTTGTTGGTCTTGGACAACTTGGTTAACAAGATCATTTGGTAGGAAAGGAAACAAGTATTTTGAGGAGAATTTTCTTAGAAGAAAGAAGCCAAAAATGAGACTCTTCTCATTCAAGTTTCGGCTATGCATGCATGAGAGGAGAGAGCGAGTCAAAACAAAATGCAAGAACCCTTCTTCCTCTCCTTGTCAATTTTGATTATTATGAAAGAAAAATGTAATGTGCATAAATGAGACTCTTCTTATTTGTTTAAGATAGCGATATGAAAAGACCAATAACTTAAATGAGACCTTCTCATTTTTAGTTATGGATGAAAAAAGGAAGAGAGAATACATCAAATGCACCTCTTCCTTTCTTTAATTAAATGAATGCTAAAAGGTTACATCATATGCCATCATCAAAAGACAACCATTAAACCATTTCATGATAAGATCATTACGCCAATTAATGATGATAAAGCATGATAAAAACCATCTTTAATTTAGCGATTTAATGCTAAATGTGCAGCTGCACATTTAGGTATAAAAAACCAAAATATGCCCTCCTTCTTTCTTTAATAACTTTGTTTTAATTTAATTAATCTAATTAATCGAATCAAATCAAAGTCAAGCCCAATATTAAATGTTCATTTGGGCTTCTAATTAAAGTAAGCCCAATATTCAATCATGGGCTTTAAAACCTCTTTTTATATTTCTTAATTTGCTTGATAACCTTCCTAGAAGCTAAATGGGGAATCTAATTGGACTTAAGCTCCAATAAGCCCACAATTAATTTAATCTCATTAGAATTAATTCTAGCTTATTAACCAAATGTCATTCCACTAAAGACAATTGGTTGAAATCTTGAATTACTAAATATTATGAGAATACATGTTTCAAATAAGATGTCCAATTGCAAACTTTATTATGAACCATATTATAGTCGTCCACTCAATAAAGGGTAAAATTACCATTTTACCCATATGTTGGTTTTTCCTTCTAGATCTCCCGTTTTACTCTATATGGTGATTAACACAGAAGATTTTATCTTGGCGGTAAGACTTGATGGGTAGCTAGTCCATCAAACTATTGGCGTCATTTAATCACCAAACTCTATAAAAACATCTAAAAGTGATGATATCACTATAAACTCTTTATTTGAGTAAATGTTCCCTGATACATGTTTCAATTAATAATTCCAACATACGTAGATTGGATTGATACTCTGTAAAAATCCATTCCGATCATGTCAAGAATATAATGAAACACATATGAGTTCACTACTCATTATGATTGTGGTTCATAATAACAGAATGCTAAGGTGTATGTTTTAAGATTAAAGTAACAACCCACTTTATTCTTTAAAACTCATCATTCCCTTGAAGTAACTCTTTTACTTACATGAAGATAAATCATAACACTACAGTCTAAACCATAATTAAGTGACCAACTTGATTATTCGACTGTGAATCAATTAATTTAGATTATAATAGTATACATGTTTCCTGTACATTTACATGTATATGTATATTACTTACAAAAGAATCTTGGCACCTTATGACTAGATATATAATGTTCATATAAATAAAACCAAACTCTTTTTTATTAGTAATAAATATTTTCATTACAAAAGTAACTAGAAGTAAAACCAAACTCTTTTTTTATTAATAATAAATATTTTCATTACAAAAGTAACTAGAAGACTATTAAATTATATGTAAATACACTTGCTTTTCGTGGAACTATATTTACATAACTCCAACTCCTTCTTCATCCCATCATTTTTCACTTGGTGATTCATTAGAAGAACTACTTTGCCAATTTTAAGGTTTGGGACTTTACTTAGTTGATTTTTATATTTATGCATGACTGAATAGATAAAAAGATTCATTTGGATGTGGAATTATTGATGGGATGTTGCTTTGGTGTTATTTTGGTGTTACTTTGTGTGAACTTAGTTGTAAATGACAAGAGAGTACCGTGTAGTGGAATTCTGTTTAGGGTTTGTTTGAATTAGTCATATTGTTTGAGTCATAAATCAGAAGAAAGCCTCAAAATTGTGTGATTTTAGTTGCATATGAAACCTAATACATATAGCTAAATATCCTTAGAAGGTGCTTTGACTTAATTTTAGCTCTATGACCTTGGAAATTGAGATCGAAAAAGGTGACCTGATGCTACCCTTATTTTGGAGCAGCTTGTGATATCTTGCCTATATCTCATGATTTAGAAGTCCAAATAGTCTGATTGTTAGCTCTATAGAAACTATAGACATAGAGGAAAAAAATGTCTAGAAGATCTCAAAATTTCTGACCTTTTCTATATATGTATTAAGGAACAATAGTGGTATGAATGGAGAGAGTGTCTGTCACGATCATGACATTATTTTCATTTTTTATTTTTATCAAATCTTATCTAAACCTTTTTGAATGTGTATAAAGCCTTTAAAACACCTACAAATAAATGAAATAGGACTTACTGTAACACCCCATTACCCTAGGGTACGCACCGAGACGCCCGTAGGTCATTCCGATACATATCCTAAGATAAGGGAG
>JANZXR010047250.1:0-13220 GCA_027575705.1 Erythroxylum echinodendron | reverse complement strand
ACCCTTACTTCTTCTCTTTTGATACCTTTAATGAGTGTGAAATTTCCAATTTGCCCTTCCATGTAATGCCTTAGCCTATTTAAATTTAAGTGGTCTTCCAAAAATACCCTTATGCATTCTTAATTCTTTAATTTAACTTACACCATACTATACTCTAATTTAATCTTAATTCTTCCATTTAATACTTCAAATTCTATCAATCCATCCTATAAATCCTCCGAACCTTGTCATAATGAATTAACTCCAAAAATTAATCTATAAACACCTCATAATTCATTTAAATCATACTTAATAAATAAAAAAAATTTGGAGGCCAACATTTCTCCCCCTCTTAAAAGAATTTCGTCCTCGAAATTCTTATCTGACCTATCAAGAAGGCAGGAGGTTCCTCCGTTTCCCATTTAACTTAATCCCTCAAATAATTTCTTTCAAATGGCCATAGTCAATAGACTCACTCGGTCTTTCAATCCCTTATTTGGTCATTCACTTTCTTAACTAGTTCAGTTCCTCATTATGATTTACATCACTCAATTTTTTCCTACTTCTTGTGTCGATAACACCAATATCATGTCATATCAATATTTCTTAACATACTAGCATATAACACATTATAAAAATGAGGCATCTTTGTTAGTAATACTAACTCATAAGTCAATGGTCCGATTCTTAATAACTTTATATGGGCCAATACAATCCAAGCTTAGTTGCTTCTTTACCCTAACCTGAGCACATCTTGCACTCAATCTAAGCACACTTTGGGAAGGTGATACTCTCATTAACATTTCATCCTTTGCTTCACAGTTAACATCTTTTTAATGTCAATACATTTAACTCTTATGTCTATCTCACTGTGGTGTTGATCCACCAATTTCATTCATTTTTTTCTTGCATCAGTTAATTCCTAATACAGATCAATTTCACTTAGCAGTAAGATCTCCAATCAATTCTAGTTTTCCACCATCTTTGGCCCTATTCATTCTAATAAAGAGGCAGACAACTCTTTTCATTTTCTAACTTCTCATACAGTATTTTAATGAAATCACCATGATAATGATTGTGATGCTTAAAGTCAAATGGAACTACACATTGATCTCATGTTCCTATAAACTCCAAACTATATGCCTTAAGCATATCTTTGACAGTTAGGACTGTTGGCAATTCAAACCTTCAGTCACATGAATCTACATTCTTAGCCGCTAAATGATGTTCCGGCGTATTCCTACTATGATGTATAACTTACATTACCATTTGTACTGTTCTAACAATCTCTTTGCTCTGTCACCTTTATTAATTACTCATACTTCTTATTTCAATCACAAAGTATCATTTTTCGTATTCGAATTCAAAATTCATATTCACTTTCAATTTCTCAGTAAGATTCACAATTTCTGGATCCTCAATTTAGGCTTGGTTAATCCTTTCATGTGAAACTGATCTTCAATTCCATAGCTAATACTACTTTGATTTGCCCAAAATTTAACTTCACATTCTATTCTCCTTTTTGCACTAGATCTGATAACCTCAATAGCTGAATTTGTGCTTCACTTCTATTGAGATTTATGCTTAATGTATCAGATACAACACTAACTTTATTGGGAAATACTCATTTGTACCATCATAATCTTTCAGTACTTCTATCCATTATCTCAGGCTCGTTTTCAATTCTCTTAACTCAATAATTACCTCAACTTCAATGATCTATATTCCTATACATATACTATCTCCTAACTTTCAAAGCAATCACTACCGTAGCTGTTCTAAATCACGTATTGAAAAATCAACTAATAGGACTTTAGTTGTCTCCCTACATATGAAATCACGTTATTACGTTGCATTGCATTTTATCCAAATCTCTTATACAACATTATAGTAAACTATAAAATCTCCAAATTGAAACGATATAATTAACATCGGTGTTATAACTCCTCAAAATTGTTTTCCATCCACGATATGAAAGATTAATCTCAATGTTCAAAAATATTCTCTTCACTTCCCAAATACATTCCAAATATCCTCTATGATCATAATCACAGATTTATCCATTTCACTTGGATTACTTTAATCTTCAATACTGTATTACTGTTGGGGCATTTGTTAACTTGAAAAAATAGTTCCAAAGCTCCATATTCCCATCATTAGTTCGTATAATTTCTTAAATAACTAATTCCTCATTTCTCAATTGAGTTAACATTGTCTCACCTTATTTTCAATTTCCTAATTGACTTCCTTTCTCAAATAATTTTCTCAATTCATTTGATTTCCTATGATTTCGCATTGAATTTTTCTACTGTCTACTCATTCATACCAATTTCTCCCCACATTTCAATTTATTTTCAATCTTAACTTCTCGTGTTGTAACACATTCATCAAAGTCTAATTTATATCTTCTGTGCATATTCGCGTAGAATATAATATGAACTTAAGTTCTCCTCATATTAGCAATAGTGTCACCTCAAATTCAAAAATTCACTCACATAGTTGGATACTTTTTCATCAAACAAAAATACATAAACTCCCAATAGCATATTCTACATTTTATGCTTGTATTTCCATCAGGAATTGGACTCCAATACTCACTTTTGAATCATTACATGTTCATTTCTGATTTGTTCTTTCATTGATTATTCTTAATATGAACTATCTGATTTGCTTAACCTAATTCAATAAAATTCTTCTTCAAAAGAAGATTTCTTACTACTATCATTTTTATTGTTCATGTAATGTTCATCCCTCAACTGTTATCATCATCACATTATCAGCCATTCTTAATACCTTGGGAAGATCAATTTCTATCATTCTTAAGAGGTCATAACATTCTAATTACCAAAACTCAATGAAGTAGTAAACATAATCACTATTGCATAAGCCTAAGTGAGTATCATCAAATTCGTCCTATTTCATCCACATATTTATCTCCAACAATTCACAAATTTTTATCTTGCACGATTGATTCTTTGATCTCCATTGATCCTGGATAATATTCTTCTCTTTATATTTGAATCCATTACTTATTGTAACATCAAAACAATCTCAATCTATCCCCAATTGATCATTATAAGCACTTTTATGTGTTACTCTAGTTCCCATTAGACTTTAAACTGTGGGAACTATGACTAACAAATATCTAATAAGTCATATGTTGCTTCCTATATCATCTCCACATATATAATACATATGTGCGAAGTATTCTCACATGTTATAGTGATCCCATTATCAGATATGTACTCACAATAACAATCCAGATTAACCTTTTGAACTGCTATATATGTCTATCATTCATCTCATCTTTTAATTATCCTTTTATTGCATCTTACATATGTATATTCGCCATAAAATTCTGATCTCAATTCCACTAACACATTCTTATGGTGGATTGTAACTCTTGTCACATTAATCACACAACCTCTTTCGTTCCAATTTCATCTTCTCAAGAGTGGAACATATTTAGGTTTAAGGGGAAAGGATCAGCGGGTTGCATTTCATGCTGAGCACTAGGTGCCTCAGAATCATAAGCAAAGTGTGTTCCTGTATCTTGTGGGACATAGGATTCATCCTTGCTCCCTTGGTGAGAGCAAGATCGAGTCATAACTCCTCAAGTTCTCTGTTGAGGTAGCATAATCACTCCATGAATATAAAACCATTGAAAACCTTTAATTCATGCAAAACAATTTCAAAGTATGCAAAATAGTTTAAATCGTATAAAATAATTTCAAATCAGGTGAAACAATTCAAATCCTGTGAAACAATTCAAAAACAATGCAAGCTTTCATTTATAATGATGCATGTTTATTTCATGTCCTAAACTGCCCATTTCATGCCTAGGATACTCTTAAACCTAGTCGCTCTGATACCACAACATGTTAGAACCCATTTTCAGAGCCCAACATCGAACTTGAGATCGTGAAGCTTAAGCATAGAGGAGGGCTTAGAATTTGGAAATTTAAAAGAAAACTCCTTAGGAAGCAAAGGCGGGCTTCGCCACTGTGTCAAGTATCTTCGCCGCAGCGAACTCATGCGGAAAAATCCCTAAGACCCTTTGGGAATTTTACGCCGAGGCAGACATGTTGAACTTCGCTGCGGTAAACCCGAAATTTTACTTTCGCCGCGATGACCTCTTAGTCTTGCCGCGGTGAACATATGTGAGAAAATCTCACTGAATTTTCGGGTGAATTATGCGGCGGCGAACTCTTGGCTTCGTTGAGGCAAAAATACTTAACGCCGTGATGAAGCCCGCCTTTACTCCCGAAGGAGTTTTCTTTTAAATTTCCAACTTCTAAGCCCTCCTCCACACTCAAGCTTCACGATCACAAGTTTGATGTTAGGCTCCGAAAATGGGGTCCAACATGTTGATACAACATTAACTTTATTCAATGTGTTGGACCCCATTTTTGGAGCCCAACATCGAACTTGGGATCGTGAAGCTTGAGCGTGGAGTAGGGCTTAGAAGTTGGAAATTTAAAAGAAAACTTCTTTGGAAGCAAAGGCGAGCTTCGCCGCAGTGAACTCATGCGAAAAAATTCCCTGGACCCTTCGGGAATTTTACGCCGTGGCAGACATATTGAACTTCGCCGTGGAAAACCCAAAATTTTACTTTCGTCGCACCGACCTCTTGCTCTAGCCATGGCGAACATATGTGAGTAAACCTCACTGACCTTTCAGGTGAATTACGCCGCGGTGAACTCTTGGCTTCGCCACGGCCAAAACCCCTTTAAATTGAACCCTCAACCTAAGATGTCGTATATTACTACATGCAAACTTAAAATCTTTCAACCACCTTCATCATGTTCAATCCAAAAGTAATAATACATATAACATAAAAGACTTTTCTAACTTTAATCTCATTTCAAACCAAATGTATTGCAAAAACAAAAACCATAAGTAAAGCGAAACATTTTTCATTTATAACAACATATAAGAGTTTTATAAAGCTTTAATGAGTATTTTAAGCCCATTACATCATAATCCAAAAATACGTTGTTTGAAAAAAGTAAAATTTCTCAACATGCAAATAAAGCTTTGTTTTACAAAAACTAACTTCAAAAGCAAAAAAAAGTCCAATTGGAGTGATGCCTCGGCACTTGACTACTCGATCTCTTACTCCTCACCTGAAGATCGGACGGAATGGGAGGGGGTGAGCTTGAAGCTCGTGGGTAACAAGTTTATAATCGAGAAACAAGTAAAAACCTTTTTTTAACTCATTTTCATTGAACCTTTTCATAACCATAGTAATTCTGCATTTAAAAATCATAAAAACATTTATTTCATGAAATTCTCAATTTGTCAAACAATTCTCAATAGAACTAATCATGTATGCATCCATCTTGTCAAACATATCATGAGAACATAAGCACATTATAATGGTTTGGGTGGATCCAAAATAGAACATGCTACACATTTCCCATAAGGGTCCTGTGTAGCCGTGAGTAGAACGTACTATCACAATTTCACTTAATGGTCTGGCTTAGCCGTGAACTTATGGGAGTCAATGAAGAAGCTCCATGCCACTAGTGGGTAGGCGGGAGAAGCCTTTACTTGGTCAACGTGCACGTGACGGAACTTAGGGGACCACCACAATCCCACATAACACATAATTCATGACTTCTAAACTTATTGCCCAAAATGGAAATTCTTGAAAACTTCCTTTTCATAGACATGAAGGATTTCGAAAACATGATTTTATAAACTTGCATCTTTTCAAAAAGAAACATTTTCAAAATCTTTTCATAAATCATCAACACAATTCCCGTAGCAATCATATAACAATTTCATAATCCAACCAAGAGCAAATAAATGCAACATCTATGATGCAATTGAAACCATTAAGCTTCCTTGATTTAAAGAAAACAATAAGTGACTTATTTACTCTGTTATAAAAATGTACCCGCCTTGAATTCCTTGCTTAATAAATTGGCTTAAGGATGTCTTTCCTCTTGCTTCTCTTGCCTTCCTTGATTTCCCTTAACAATAATAAAAAACTCCATTTAATAGGATTTCCAATTTAGAACCCAAAGAAACATATTCACTAAAACCCATGCATTTCCTATGCTTTTTGGAACCCAAAACTCTTTCGAAAATTCAAACTTTCGGGTCAATTTTCCACTATCATTTTGATCAAGTAAATGAAGAAATTTAATAACATTTCCTCTAGAAACATGTTCGTCATTGTCTTAAGTTTCTAATGATACTAAAATCATTCAATTTGGTTCAATACTCTAAAAGTTATTCCCCAAAAATCTTCAGTCTACTCTTATACTAAGACAACATTCTATGTTCAAGTTCCCTTCAAACATTGAGATCCTTAGAGACTGAATTTAAACTTCATTCCGTCATAAAACTTGTATCCCTATGTCTCTAGTTTAGTCCAAATTAGAAATCACTCCATTTGGAAAACTACACAAATTGTTATGTCCAAAATGCAAAAACATGTCTGTCTAGAGATTTCGCCGCTGCAAAATCAGAAGTTCACTGCGGCGAAGTTGTTGGAGTTTGCCGCGGTGAAGTCAGAAGTTCGTCGTGATGAACTTTTCCAAAAACTCATTCCAAAGACATTTTTCAACATTCTTCATTTATATACTCCCCATCTTTCAAAAAGAACCCACCTTAACCCTAAACCATCTTTTCTACTTCATTTTCAACTTCATTTCAACCCAATATCACTCAAAACAAATTCATAAACTACATTTGATCATTAACCTTAAAAAAAAGAAAACTTGCTTTTATCATTCATCAATAACTTTCTACCCATATTCAACTTCATTTGAGTTTAATTTAACCAAACCAATGAAATTTAATGCATAACTTACTTATTGAAACTTCAAATTCTTCAAGCTCTTCAAGAATCTCCAAAACCTTAGCTTGTTTTCTTCTTTTCTTTTTCCACTTCTCTTTCTCTCTTCTTTCACAATTTTGCTTCTATAAAATGCAAGACTACCCTTACTTCTTCTCTTTTGATACCTTTAATGAGTGTGAAATTTCCAATTTGCCCTTCCATGTAATGCCTTAGCCTTTTTAAACTTAAGTGATCTTCTAAAAATACCCTTATGCATTCTTAATTCTTTAATTTAACTTACACCATACTATACTCTAACTTAATCTTAATTCTTCCATTTAATACTTCAGATTCTATCAATCCATCCTATAAATCCTCCGAACCTTGTTATAATGAATTAACTCCAAAAATTAATCTATCAACACCTCATAATACATTTAAATCATACTTAATAAATAAAAAAATTTGGGGCCAACAGATATACATATTCAAGATCATCCAAGTAGTGATGAGACCGAAGAACAAATCCCTCAACCAAATATTAGGACTTGCACCTTCCATTGATATGGCAAGGACTAGAGTTCTTTTAGAGTTGGGTTTTTGGGTAAACCCAAGCCTGCTCTATACAAATACGTTCAAACCATGGAAATTAGATTTTTGGATTAATGGGTTGGTCTTAACTAAAAGTGTTGATTTGTTGGGCAAACCCAAGGTCAACATGGATAGAGGTGAAGTTGGATTATATACATAGGATGTATACAAATTAAGAGTTGATAACCCAATAAGTGTGATAAATCAACAATTTATGGCATAAGTCGATAGTTGCATAAATGAATGCAATTGGTATAAATGATACCTACCAATTGACCTAAGGTAGTTTGTTGGGCAAGCCCAAGGTCATTCTTAGTGATATTAAATATCGACCCATTAAGAAAACTATAAGTTTTCTCAAATTCGTAGCGATGGCAATGGATTTGAATAAGAATAATGGGACCCATAATGCATATGATTAAATTCCTTATCGATTTGCATTAATGTATATTCTAACACTTTCTCTTATTCTTCTAGGTTATTAAATTGCCACGATGTCTTCTAGTATGAACTTACTCTCCCTATTAAATTCCAACAAACTTATGGGACCTAACTTCTTGGATTGGCTACAGAATTTGAGAATTGTTTTCAAATCTTAAAAACTAGGATATGTACTAGATGAACCACTTCCTAATCCCCCTACTGTCAATGCATCTGATGAAGATCAGAAAACTTATATAAAGATACTGGCTGATAGTGAGTTGGCTAGCTGTATAATCCTGGCCTCTATATCACTGCAGAAGCAGCATGAGGTTATGGATTCTCATATTGTAGTCCACCATTTGAGGGAACTATTTGATGAACAAGCTTGTTTTAAAAGGTTCGAGACCTCAAGGTTGCTTTTTCGTTCTAAGATGGTTGGGGGATCATCTCTAGTGCAGTATGTGCTGAAGAAGAATGGATATATTGAGAGATTAGCCAGTTTGGGCTTCATCATGGATCATGAATTAAGTATAGACTTAATTTTGACTATTTTGACTGATAGTTATTCATAGTTTGTGCTTAACTATCGGATGAACCAAATATCCACAACAATACCTGAGCTGATTAATCTGCTCAAAATAGTTGAGTAGACTGTCAAGAAGGATAGTAAGGTTGTGATGCTGGTAAACTCTGCTTCTAGTTCTTGAAATAAGAACCAAAAGAAGAAGAAGAAGAAGTCCAAGAAGCCAGTGGGAGGTGTAGATAAGAATAAGATGAAGGAGACAACATCAAAGGGGATATGATTCCATTAGATCATAGAAGGATATTAGAAGAGGATCTGCAAAGCTTATTTGGAGTCACTGAAGCATAAGAAGGCAATAGATGCCCCAACATCCACTTCAGACATGATATTTTTCATTGAGGTTAATACTATTTTTGATCATAACATTTGGGCATTAGATACCAGATGTGGCTCACACATATGAGTTGATATGCAGGGTCTTAAGGATGGTAGACTACTCAAGAAGGGAGAGATGGACCTATGTGTAGCAAGATTTGCTGCATTAGCCATAGGAAATATGTTTTGTATCTTCCTATTGGCCTAGAGTTAAAATTGCTATTATGTACTCATTGTGACTAAAAACATTGTATCTGTTTCATGTCTTAACAAAACGGGACTTCATTTAACTTTTTCAAATAATGGTTGTTCAATTAAGTTCTCGACTCACCCTCTCAGTTTATTATCATGATATGATGTGCAGAATTAAACCATAATTAATTCAATAATCACATAAAATAATCAGATTTCATTAAATCAAAAATAATATTTCAAAGATAAGCATAGAACATCAATCACATTTCAATTCTATCATCAAATTATATATCCCAATTCAGGAAATGGAACTCAAATGGATGATGGGAGGCAATGACTTCGAAAAGCTTCTTATTTTGAGAAGCTTGTCGAGTCTGGATCGTCTTCCTCTTCTCTCCTCCTTCGTCTCTTTCTTGATCTCTAAAAGTTCTCTTCTTTAGGGTTTTATCATAGTGGCTAATCAAAAAGCTCCCTTTCTTCTATTCTTTATGTTCTTTAAATACCTTGGCAGCATTAGGATTCATTCGGAGTCGAAATGATCTAAAAAGTTCCTCAAAACTTGACGTTTTCACCTATTTCATGTCTGCCCGATACAGGCCACGATCGTGGCCAATGTCTAACCCTTTCTGTCATAAGCGTGTCCCAAGTGCCATGATCGTAGCCAATGTCATACCTTTTTGTCAACATTGTGGACTGGGGGCATGGTGGCTCATATCTCTTTGTCACGATCGTGGCCTATCGTGCCATGATAGTAAGTCATGGTTTTGACCTAGAAGTCTCTGAAACTTCTCCGTTCTTTGATGTTGATCCTGAAACACTAACAAACACATTAAAGTACCACATAAAAATAATATTTAAGCTTAAAGACTTATACTAACCCATAAAAACACTTAAACAAATAAACTAACACAATTCTAACCTAAACACACACTAAACACTCAAATTAACACTAAATACATAATAAATTAAACCCTAAAACATGATGCAAATCACAACTATCAAGGAGAAACCAAACTTTGTTAGTCACGATGAGGTCTATGATGGGTTTAGCGAATTTACCAAAATCCTTTTGGGGTATGTACTTGAAACTTCTGTTTATGTATTAAATAGAGTCCCATCCACGTCGATTGATGTTACTCCATATAAGATATGGACTAACAATAAACTCTATCTTTCTCATATGAAAGTTTGGGATTGTCCTACTTATGTGAAGTAGATTCAGCCAGGTAAGTTTGAAGATAAACCTGACAAGTGTTTGTTTGTAGGATATCCTAAGAAAACTATAAGATATTAGTTCTACCATGTTTTGGAACAAAAGGTGTTTGTTTCAAAACATGCTGTCTTTTTAGATAAAGAGTTTCTTTTAAGAGAAGACAATGGGAGCAAAATTGAACTTGTGAAAATTCAAGATGCTTAAACAGACACAGATCAACTGCCTAGACTCTAGACTATTGTTCATAAAGATGAAACAATAGTTCAACCTCTGTCACACAAGAAGTTCATAGGTTAGGTAGGATACGTCATGTTCCTGAGATAAAGGATTTCTTATGTGTGAACTTAACATAGTATTGCTCATAGAAGATGATGAGCCTACTACCTATGAAGAGGTTCTGAAGAGTTCAGAATCTGACATATGGCTTCAGGTTTTCAAATATAAAATGGATTCCATGTATGAAAAAAAAGTATGGAATTTAGATGACCCACTTGAAGGGATAAAACCTACAGGGTGCAAATAGTTTTTCAAGAAGAAAACTAATATGAAGGCTAATGTAGTTACCCATAAATCTAGGCTTGTAGCTAAAGGCTATCTTCAAAGACAAGGTGTTGACTATGAGGAAACATTTATCCAGTAGCTATGCTTAAATCCATTAGGATACTCCTAGTCATTGCTGCTCATTATGATTTTGAGATGTGGCAAATGGACGTGAAGACAAATTTCCTTAATTGAAACCTAACTGAGGATGTGTATATGACACAACCTGATGATTTTATATTCACGAATGGAGAAAAGGTATACAAGCTTCAGAAATGGATTTATGGATTGAAGCAAGCATCTAGAAGTTAGAATATCTGATTTGATGAGACAATCAAAGATTTTGGTTTCCCAAAAAATTTGGATGACTGTGTGTGTATAAAAAGGTTAGTGGGATTACAATCCTATTCCTTGTATTGTATGTAGATAACATATTACTAATAAGAATGATGTCTTAACTTTGCAATCAGTAAAAATTTAGTTAGCTAAGAACTTCTACAAAAGACCTTGGAGAAGCAATTTATGTTTTAGGGATAAGGATCTATAAAGATAGATCTAAGAGACTACTTAGTCTTTTTTAGTCTACATATACAGATAAGATGCTAAAGAGGTTTAGCATGGATCAGTCCAAGAGAGGTTATCTTCTCGTGGTACATGGGATTACACTCTCTAAATCTATATATCTACAGACACAATATGAGAAGACTCATATGAGTTTTATTCCTTATGCTTTGACTATAGGATCAATCATATATGCTATTTTATATATTGTACTCGATGTATAGGATGCTCTAAGGGTTACGAGCAAATATCAATCGTACCCTGGTGAGGGTCATCGGGTGGCTGTCAAGAATATCCTTAAGTACTTGAGAAGAACTAAAGAGTATATAGAGAAGGTGATCTTGTGGTAAGTGGGTATACTGATGCCAACTTCCAATCCGATAGGGATGACTCCAGATCTTAGTTTGGATATGTATTCAAATTGAATGGTGGTGTAGTTAGTTGGAAAAGTTCCAAACAAGAGACGATTGTTGATTCGACGATAGAGGTGGAGTACATTGTAGCTTCAGGAGCAGTAAAGGAAGAGGCCTCATCAAAAGTCCAAACATGTACTCAGGAGCTACCATTTGATTAGAGAGATCATTGGAAGAAATGATGTCAAGATAGAGAGAGTTTCCACCGACCAGAATATAGTTGATCCATTGACTAAGCTTATTTACTAAAAGAGTTTAGTGTCACATGTACATACCTATGGTATTAGATATCAAAGAGATTGGCTTTAGTGCAAGTGGGAGTTTGTTAGAGAAGTGCTCTAAAGGCAATCACCTTTAGCACTTGTACAAATCATTTTATGATTAATAAAGGCATTTTTTTCATTATTTTGATGTTCATACATTTATGGATTTGATGTTAATCTTACGTTGATTTAATAAATTCCTTGATACAAAACATAGCATGGGATATCATTAATCTGGATAGACTAGTGCATGTTATATTCCTTGATTAGATCAAGCAGTAGCTCTCATAAGCTATAGACATGAGTTGTCTAGAGTTAACATATGGATGCTTACTAAGGTAGTAAGTGCGGTGGATTGACCTACTATGAGACAATCATATGGATATTCTATTCATAGTCTCATCATAGCAATGGTGCAAGTATCCTTTGATTTGAGGTGCTTAAAGATATCTCATATATTGATCCTATATTTGTGATTGGGTATAACTTGAGGTATTCAGAGGTAATTGAGTATCCAATAACGGATTCCCCATTCCTGATAGAAGGAGATGATACCCACGGCCTCTTATCAGGGTCATTACTAAGGAGTCTATGGCTAGAGTAGATATGTGAAATAAAGATATTCTTCAATGATACATAGAGTAGTGAGATCCTCAGGACAAGATCTAATATCACTTTGACTAGATGTAACGTAATCAGTTTAGTAGGAGTTAACACTTTGACCATACTCTGAACTAAATGGGGTATAGATAGTGAAAGGACAAATTGCATGGCAACATTACGTATGGAAGGTTTGTAGTCAAACCACTGACTTTCTAATCAATTAGGGGTCATGATGTGTTGCTAAAAACCGCTATTGATTTACTTAAATTAAATGTTAATTCAAATGGCCAACATAATCGAGAACCTAATGGGTCACACATATAGGAGATCCAAAGGATGAGTAAAATGGTCTTGAATGGTGATTTAAGATATGAGAGAGTGTTTCGGGATTGTATCGAGATGTGATCGTCTAAATGGAATGGATTAGAAGTAAGTGTTATGGGCTTCCATTAATACTGCTATTCATGATCACTAACTTCCCTTAACTTCCATTAATGCATGCTATTTAGGACCATTAACTTCCTATAACTTTCAATTAATGATAGGGATTATGGAAGGTCAAATGGTGAAGAAAATTGAGATGATTTTCATGCATTATGTGTAAAACACAAAAATGAAAAAGATAGGTTCTTTTTCTTACACACACACTTTTTATCTCTAACTCTCTCAAGAGCTCTTATCTTTGCTAGCACAAAGAAAGAATTCTAGCCATCTCC
Source organism: Erythroxylum echinodendron (assembly GCA_027575705.1). Classification (NCBI taxonomy): domain Eukaryota; kingdom Viridiplantae; phylum Streptophyta; class Magnoliopsida; order Malpighiales; family Erythroxylaceae; genus Erythroxylum; species Erythroxylum echinodendron. The sequence goes on along the minus strand of JANZXR010047250.1, from coordinate 35 downwards.
TAGTGAGGTTTCATCCTTCTATCTTCATGTGGACT
>JANZXR010047239.1:0-13220 GCA_027575705.1 Erythroxylum echinodendron | reverse complement strand
GTCTTAGCACCGAACCTCTATAAAAACAGTGTTTGCCTTTCTTCCCTACTCTTTTACTTTTCAATTTTGATTATTTTATGTGTTCTAATTCTTTGTTTTTTGTAGAAATTTACGAAAAAGTTTAAAAGATCTATTCAACCCCCCTTCTAGATCGTTTTCACGAATAACCCTTTTGTTTCTTCTTCACTGCGCAACTAGCTTCTCTCTTTCATTATTCTTTAAACTAATAAATAAAGATGGTGGTTTTTGGTCCATGCTCACTATTCGCATATGCTTAAAACTGTTAGATCTCTCTTTTCATCTCCTGCTACTTTAAAACCAACTTTAGTGAAGCACCCAAACTTTCACATTTTCTTTACCAACAAACATGGGAGATTCGGTTCTCACATTTCATCCCCCACACTCCTCATTTTTTTTCCGAAAATGCAGGAGTCTTTCGACTGTATTTTTATGATAAAAACTAGCTTCAAAGCATAGAGAGATGGCTTAACCAAATAGATGATCCAGCTCTCCTCTCCTTCGGTCTTCCTCCTCCTTTCAGCTACCTTAGTTTTATTCTCACTTCAGCCTTCACACCCCAGCCAACACTTCCCTACTCCCTTTTTATTTCATAACTCTCCTCCAAAGGTATAAGGCAGCTAGGTTTTTCCTAATAAGAATCACGTTGGACAGCTGTACCGTAATGCTACCCTTCAACTATAACCCTATATCTATATCAGAAACGTTAGTTAAAATGTAGCAAAAGTAGGCAGCTGACTTTTTCTCCAGTCCTCTTCACTCTTAACCAACCGATACACACTTAGTGTAACCCTCCATTTACCTTCGGTTGTTCCATTTTAAAGCTATACTAATTGGAATAAAATGGACTGTTGTCTTGTGATACATCCAACCCTCCTTTTATATCTTTTAGTTCACATTTCCATCCCCTTTTTGTCTAGCATAAAATGTCTTCTTTATACCTTAAATGCTAGGTAATAAAAATGGAATGGAAGCTACTGTGTGTAGTGTCTTATGTGAGTTAATAATCTTACATGGGATAAATTTCATCGTTCAACGTGAATGAGTTGCTTTGTAACAATATTTACTCAAGTTGTATAGCTATAAGATTTTTTTGCATGGAAATGAGCCATATTGCCAACATTTTCTTCATGTTCCACGAATTAATAGAGTATAGAAGTAGAGAAGATGACTTTATTAAATATGCTTTTGGGTCACTTTAGCTCTTTTATTTTCGAAATGTGCCTAAGATAGAAAATAAGCTAAAAAGAGTATCCTAAGCATTTCTAAGGAGTATCCTAAGCATTTCTAAGGCATTAATCACTAAGTGTAGAAGACAAAATAGATCAACATTTAAACACATATCAATTGTACTTAGTTTATTGTTATAATTTTAAATATGATTAATAACGATCATCTTAAATTGTTAATTAGATAATATAAAGAGTCAATAATAGTAGTCTTAGTCTCTACAAGATCAAAAATTGGTGCTTGGAATCCTATATTATGGATCCATATAAGCATTATAAGACCAAAACTCGGTGCTTAGAATCTTAAACTATGGAATACTATGTGCTCTTGCTTGGACAATTTATAAGGTAAAAGAATCAATATAAATATAAGCATCCTATAAGTCTACCAAGTTTTTGACGCTATTATCAAGAAATAGGATATTAGGAATACTTGATTTCTTAAAATTTGACCATTATTTTTCTTTTGCAATTATTTTGTTTCTTTTGTTTATTCTAGTTTTAATCATTAACATATCTTTATTATATTGCTATTTTAGAAGTTTGGTTTACTTATGACCTGTAACAATCCATCAAAACTTATTAAGGCAGATCTAGAAATTGAAAGAGTAGCTCTTCAGAATCTGAAAATAAGGTTTAGATAAGAAGAGTAGGTGCAAGCATTTGAAAATATGCAACTAGAAACTATGACAAAACCATAGAGAATTATGCCTAAATATGTGAGGCCATTGCTAATTGAAACTGAGTGTAATATCATCAAACTAGTTATTACATCTAAACACTTTGAGATTAAAATAATCTTCGTTTAGCTGCACAAAAAATTGTTTAGTTTGATGGTTTACAAAGAGAGGACTCGAACTATTATATAGCTAATGTTTTGGAGATCTATGACACATTTAAGATTAACAGATCCACTAGTGATTCAATCAAATTGAGGTTGTTTTCCTTTTAGTTGAGGAACCAAGCTAAGAAGTGGCTAAACTCTTTTCTAAGAAGAGTTAGTAAGACTTGGGCCAATTGGTTGGAAAATATTTAATTAAGCACTTTTTAGTAGCTAAGACTATGAAAATGAGGAGTGACATCTCTTTATATGCACATATTGAGTTAGAAATTTTATATAATTTCAAAGAGATAAGATTATTGAGAAGATGTTCATACTATAAACTTCCTTTTTGGTTGCAAGTCCAAATATGTTATACAATTTGAATCCCTTTAACCATGAAGATGTCAAACATAATAGCTAAAGGAACTTTAAAATGTAAGATACATGAGGTGGCCGAAAAATTACTTAATGAGATGGACATGAGCAACTATTACTGTAATTCCCCAAGAATGAAACCTACTAAACTAGCCAGAGTTTATGATGTAGGTACGATTATAAATTTGGTAATTTAGATTAAAGCTTTTAGTAAAAAAAATTAGTGGATTCTCAATCTCATAATAACTACAGGTGATGTAGTGTGAGTTGGGAAAAGGAGGGCATATAGGCAAGTATTGCTAAGCTTTTAAGGTTATGACAAAACTAGTTGAACATGTTGCTTACATGGGTAATGCACCTTGACCTTGAAATAACCTATATAGTAACACATATAATCTAGTTAGAGGAATCACGTATACCTTTCTTAGTTAAATCAGGGGAAAAACAGGTAAAATCCTCAACTGGAATTTCAGCAACACCATCCATCGCAAGAGAGAAGCCTAGATTGGAAGATATTATGAATAATTTATTCAAGCATTTAAATTTCACTTTCAAGACACCAAATGTTCATTAAAAAGATTAAAATACTAAGAGGCTTCTATTAACAAATTAGAGAATCAAATAAGATAACTGTATAAATTGATTTATAAAAGACCATAAGGAGGCTTATCTAATAACACTAAAACAAAACTTAAGGATCATGTAAAAACAATTACTGTCAAAAGTGGAAATGAATTAAATCTGGAAAAAACAAACTGAGGAGGAGAAAGTAGATAGAAAGGATAAAGAGAAAGATAATGATGGTGAGAAACCCAAACTAGTGAAAGAGTTCAATCCTGCCATTTCGTATCTAACAAAGCAGAAGAAGGATGTTGGGTGAATTTGCACAAAACAATCCACTTATTTACGATAAAAAACTGCAAGTACATAGGTCGTGACTTGTAGTTAGAAAGCAGATATCAATCCCACAGGGATTGATGCCTAGACACAACTTAATTTAGATCAAACTTTGTTTAAGAAGTGAAATTGTTTAATGGAAATAATCTAGAAAATTAATTTAAAATAGAAAAATCTAACAAAGAATAATAGACAATACCAAAATGTAGAAAATTGGAATTCAAGGTTTTAATGACTAGAGGTCATTTTCTCCCTATGTTGTCTCCCTACTATTTTATTAATTGAGTTGTGTCTTACCTAATATGTGTAATTGTATTAACTACCCTCTCTCAAGGTGTAATTGATTGTCTTTAATCAAATAAAATTAAGTTAATTGAACGATCTCTTAACCTACCCAATCACTCCACTAAATTAACTAGCTATTAAATTATACTATAGGTGAGTAATTGAATTAGCCGAGATCTCTCTTCTAACTATTCAATTAATGTGATGATTGTAAGTCTATAGGTTGCTAACTCTGGTTGTACAATCTTACACAAATAACCTTACTCACTCTCTTGATTTATTGCAAGATATGAATATAATTAACAATCATCAAAGACAACTTTTATTCAATTCAATAAAATAGGAGTTTAAGAAAATATTTCAAAAGTAATCCATAGAAAGCAAATTAGCCAATCATGGTATCCATAATATCTCCAACACTCAAACATTCCATCTTACAAAGATTATAAGAGATAAAACATAGAAAATTCAATAAAGAAAACTCCTTCTCTTCTTTGCCAAATCTAGAATTTTCGGTGTTGATGTGCTATTTTCCTAATTGTTGTTGATAATCCTTAATCCTTTCTCATTTATGGAGGTTTTATACATTTTTGTAGTACAGAAACCCTAAAGTTTAATTGAACCCTACATAACATCTCAGATTAAACTTCCCATGATCGTGGGAATTGGTATGATTCCCATGATCGTGGGATTTTGCATTAGAAAGTTCCCTCTTCTCTTCTCATCTTTAGTATCTAGCTTAATCTCCAAGTTGTGCAATCTTTAGTCCTACGTAAAAATAATGAATTCTTATCCTAAATTACATAAAAAAAGAACAATATTGAAAATTAAACTAAATGAAAACATACAAAATGAATCCTAAAATACAACAATAATCAACTATTATACAAAAAACAAATGTCAATTACTTAGAAAAATAGAGACTAATGCACAACCATCAACTTCCTTACACTTAAATCTTTTCTTGTCCTTAAGCAAAATAAATGCAACCAATTAATTCTATTACTTCATTTTCACAAAGATTAAAGCATACAATCCCTCAAATTTAAGCCAAATCAAATATCAAGTTAATACATATATCATGACTACTTTTTCATTAGTGTACATAAGCAAACTCAACATATAACACCATCACTCAATGATAAGTATTGATGCAAAATAAAATTTCCTCATGGTTTTCACTCATTTCTCTCAAGTGTTTGATGGTTAGTGTTTCGCTCAAACTTTTTATAGGAAACTACACTACCATAAGCTTATTAATACACCAATTCTCCTCTACAGTGATTGCATACATACATAGATCAAAAGGACTTATTTAGGTTTGTAATATGGTAAGAGTTAAGGTGGGTAAAGAGTGCAAAAGGTTTAACATAAGCATTTGTAAAGTAAAAAGCAGGTGGAAAGGGATAAAAAACAAATTTTCGAGATACAAAAGTGTAACCATGCTAATACTCTACTCTTATTTATGCTACTCAAATGTTCTTCCTTTTTATTTTCTTTGTCTTTACATTTTTTTCATTTTTCTTAATATGTGGAAGAAATTATGACTAAAATGGAAACTAAATACCATATGATTCACAGGCAGAAGTATCCTCAACTCATCTCGATAAAGATTTTAACAACAATCCTAACTAATATATTGCTTCATACTCTACTAAGCTTGTGTTAATGGGGTTTTGGGTTTTAAAATTTTTGCGTATTGTCAAGAAACAAAATGTTAAGGCTCAATAGGGGTAGTAAGGGATAAACACAGGTAGGCCATTTAAGCCAATATTTATCACAAAAACCAAGATTTATCACAAAAAGGGCTTTAATCATCTCTATTAAGTATGCATCCACTAAACTCAAATCGGTTTAAAGCAAGTTCTGAAGGTAATAACCTAAGAAAGTATCACAAAATAAAGAAATGGAATCGCTATTGACGGAGTCATATAGGCTTAATCCTCACGTTGGTTCAAATGAAAATTCATTATGCATCTCTACACTACCTCATTGCTCAAATGTCAATTTATGAGTAAGCTTATCTAACCAACTACTTTTCATCACTCAACATGGTTTACTTTCTACTCAAGGAGCCTAATCCAAGTTTACGCATGCATTCAATCTAATTCCAACTAACTTGACAAATTCTCACGGCAACACTCATTAATATGATTCAAGTGCAGTTCTATTGCTTAACACAAAACAACATGATATGCCTAAACATGCTTCATATTTAACAGAATGCAAATAGTGATTAACTTAATGTAAGTGTTACCTCCCCACACTTAAAGAATACATTGTTCTCAACATGACAAGACAACCACAAAATAAAGACAATGACATCAAACTAAACAAAAATGACAGCAAACTAAACAAAAGACATAAAACCAAATAAAAGACATGAATCCAAACAAAAGAAATCAAACTAAACAAAAATAACAGCAAACCAAACAAAAGATACAAAACCAAATAAAAATGGCATTAAACCAAATAAAAGAAATAATAAAATTAAAATTGTAGAGTAAGAAAAGCTTATGGGGATTACGGTGGCGTCGGTGTTGGCGAAGGAGCTTTAAAATTATTCCTCTGAAAGAATTTGAGGAATTTCTTCTTCAAATAGCGTTATTGCTTGTGGACTTGCCGCATTTGGGTGTCGAGCTCATTGATTTCGGATGTTATGTGCTAATGATTGGAGGCCATCTAGTTGAAGATTTGTTAAAACCTGTCAACCTTTGCTGATACACTTAGTTCCTCCTCCACCGGTTCTTCTTCTAGCTCCAGGACTACTCAAGATATGGAGGGTCAGGACGCGGCTATATCTGTGTCCCTCCTATTCTTCACCGCAGTACGCATCTGAGGATTTCATAGTTCCATATAATGGAACTCCAAATTCTCAGAGTGCCTCAAATGAGATATGTTGAACATATCGTATTGAGTTGTATGCACATTTTCCACATCAAGGTTATAAAACAAAGCCAAAGTAGTTACAATATGAGACATACCAAAATAAAAGCTCTTTTTATTCACAAGACTCACTATTGATTGAAAAATACTAAAAGGCATATTGATTTTTATTTTTTGATCCATGCACCACAGAAAGAAAAGTTCTTTGGATGAGCATTTATTACTTTTAGTTTTATTAATCATAATTAAGCACATAAATTTATACAAAAATAAACTCTTGGCATTATGAATTAAAGTGTTCGGTGCATTCCCAAAGTTAAAATTTTCTTCACCTGTTAGAGTTTTTCCAATAATCATCTAAATAAACATCATCATGATCATCTAGAACTTTAGAATTTGATAAATCAAAAAGTGCACGGATTACATTACAATACAATTTATAAATATTTCCAAATAACCTAAACCAGAACACATCCATTTTAGGGTTATAGTAGACTGTCGTGAAAAACTCCATAGTCATAATAGGGTAAATAGGTATGTCATACTGAATGAACCTATTCCAACCTATATTCACAGCTAGTCGCTCAATTTTTTGCCTCACTCCTATGGTTTCTAGCAATTCAAAGTCAAAATATCAAGGAGTGATCAATTCCCTATCTATAAGATCTCAAAAATTCGTACATTCTTCCATCGAATAAATGGGGAATGGGGCACAAAAAGTTACCGCTAAATCACGCTTACCTTCACAGGAGACTTGATGGTGCAATTCATCGGTCTGTTTATAAGCTGCCTTCTTCTTTGGTGCCATTGGAAGATTAAAACGTGCAAAAATAAGAGAAAAAGAGGTGAAATTGTTTTTTAGAGAGAAAGAAAAATCTTAACCAAATTTTTGTATTTTTGAATGATTAATGCATGAGAAGAGTAAAGGATTGTAAGATTAGTGAAAAGAAATGAAGAAAATGCCAAGAATCTAGAGGAAAATGAAGTATTTTAGAGAGTGAGAGCAGAGAGAGAATGTGTGAAAATTTTAAAGAATGAATGAAAGAAGAAAGAGGGAAACTTAAAATTTCCCTTGGATGGGATTCCCACGATCGTGGGAATACCCATCATTCCCACAATCGTGAGATTTCTCTCTAGAAACTTTCTAGAGATATTTCCCACAGTCATGGGAATCACTCTAATTCCCACAATTATGGGTTCTGTTGGCCTCTGAAATTTTTCGTTTAGTTAAGCATGATTTAAATAAATTATAAGGTCATGATAAAATAATTATTAAAGTTTAATTATTTATTATAGTGTTAGTAGGATTTTATTACACTGGTTAGTCCGATTAAAGCAATAAGAATGTATTGAGGGAAATTGTGGCATGTCACTTAAGTTTAGAAACCATAAAGCATTAAAGGAAGGGTAACGTTGACATTTCACACTCATTAAGGGTAAAATTGGAAAAGGAAAATGTTGTCTTGTACATTAAACGGAAAAAAAGTGAATTAAGGGAGAGAAGAAGAGAAAAATGTGAAAGAGAAAGAGAAGTGAAGGAGAGTTCGTCCATGAGAGAAAAGGGAGAAGATAAAGATTAGGTTTCATCTTTTCCTAGTTTTCAAGAGTGATTTTGAGGGTATTCAAGAAGAGAAAAAGAAAGAGGAAGAGAAGAGCTTCCATTTGAGCCAATGGGTTTACGTATTCTAGAATCAATTTTTAACGAATATGCTTTTCGGGTTCTTAACTTGTATTCCTATTAAATGGATTTTTTCCAATTTTAAAGGGAATCAAAAGAGGCAAGAGGAGAAAGAGGAGGGGCATTTTTAAACAAGTTTTTAAGCAAGGAATCTAGGTGGGCTACATGTTTATAGTTGAGTTAACGAGCCATGAGTATTTTTCCAAATCAATAGAGTTAAATGATTTCAATTGCTTTATAAATGTTGCATTAATTGCTTCTTAAATGATTTAAGTAATTACTACATGTTTGGTACATGAATCTTGTTGATGTTTTGAAATGATGATGGAAATTGTATTTGAAATATATCATGCTTATGGAAATCATATTTCTGAAATGTGCCTTTTGTGCAATATGTTTGTAAGTCAAGAAATTCATGTTTGTGTGAGTTTTTGGTGGTCCATCATTTTATGTCCCGTGCATGTTGACCATGCTAAAGGCTTCTCCCACCTGCCCGCTAGTGGCATGGAGCTTCATAACGTACTCCCTCATGTTTACTAGAGAAACGCAAGAACTCCCTCATATTTACTAGAGATTTGCAAGAACTCCCTTATGTTTATTGGAGATTCGCAAGAACTCCCTTATACTTGTCGGAGCTTCGCAAGAGCTACCTCATGTATATGGACTACCCAAACCATTATGAGTGCTTAAGTTGTTTATGATTTGTTGATAAGTTTGATGAATACATGACTCAAGTTACTTATAATTTGTTAACAAGTTTTATGAATGAATGACTTATGTTGTTTATAAACTGTTTGACAAGCTTGAGAATTTGAGAAATACGTGTTTTATGGATTCATTGCAATTTACTGTGGCAATGAATATTTTCAATGGTTTTACTTATTACTTCGCTATAAACTTGTTAATCACAAGCTTTTAAGCTCAACCCCATTTCTCCCCATCTCCAAGTGAAGAGCAAGAGATCGAGTGATAGAGATTCAAGGCATCAATGCAAGTCTGCATATTTTTTGTTTTTAAATTAGTATACGAAAACTCAAGGCCTTAGCTGCATTTCAAGTAACACTCGTTCATGTATATTTTGTATTTTTGGATTATGAGACCAATGATGCATTTGGTGGGAATGCCAATAAAATCTTTCTAAAACTCTTTTCTTTTGATGTTAATAAAATATATTTATGTTTTACTCATGACTTTCCAAGTTTTCAAATTGCTTTTTCAAGCATTCATAGGGGTAAAATCTATGTTCGGAATTCAGGGGAAAATTGTATTAATCTAGGATGATTTGGGAAAGGTTGTCTTCTTATAAGTTGTATTTTATCCTCTTAGCTTTCCAATGATATAAATTGTGTAATTTTTGGAGATCAGATTTGAAAGATAGACTTTCACAAGTTAGTGATGCTACACAATGTGCATGTTGGACACTTTATAGCCATTTTCTATCTTGATTTAACAGAAAAGAGCACTACGGTGTCTTAAAATGCGAAGAATTAGTGTGATAAGTTAGAGATGAAATGAAGGTGATAAAGGGAGTTGAACATATGCAGAAATTATAATGAATGTCCATAAGTTTGAAATTTATGTTGTTGGATGACCAAACATAGATTACGATTTGGATGTAAATCATAGTGAGTTAAAATGAAAGTGATAAGGAAGGGAAAATAATGAGGAAAATGAGTTAGAAATGATAGATATTCATAAGAGGGTGTAACTTGTAGGAGCTAGAAATATAAAAATTGACCTATAAATGTTCATTGGATAGACTTGACGTCTACTGGGTAGACCTTCTCGGGAATTCTAGCGTTCCAGCTCAGTTCATGTCCGTTTGGAGGGAATATGTCCGCTACGCTGACATTCTTGGTACATTGATATAAATGTGCAATTTTCACCCTTTAGACGGCAAAATCTCTCTTTAGGGTCTTCATGAAAGTTATAGAACTCAAATTCCTCTTCGAAACTATACTTGAATGACCTTAATCTAACATCCCAGGTGAAAGTTATGCCTATTATCCAAAATCATGTATATATATATATATATATATATATATTATGGACTTATCGATGCTTTCCTATGAAACATTTAGTCTTGAATGGAGCTTGAAATGTACTTAGTTTGATGTAGAAATAAGAAATAAAATGAGTGATATGTTTAGGGTGAGGATTGAGGATATAAAAATAAGAATAGATTGTCGTCTATCGAGTTCTCAATTATGAAATTTTGGGATGTTGTGAGAATGACGATGAATCTATGATGGCTAATGAGATTCCATTACAAGAACCCTACGAAGTCATGAGCTCATGTATGAATCTTGATTTAGACACCGAAAACAGATCATAACATTTGGTGGTATCAGAGCGACTAGGTTTAGGAGTATCCTAGGTATCAAAAGGGTGTTTTAAAGCATGAAATGAACATGCATCGAATTAAATAAACAACATGCATTGCTTTTTTTTTATTATTTCACATGAATTGAAATTGTTTTACATGAAGCATATTTTAAGAAGTTTTTGCATGCACGTATACCAGTTTAAACCTAATATCAAACATGAACTAAAGATTTTTTAAAAATGGTTTTAAATTGAAGGAGTGAGTATGCTATCTCCAAAGAGAACTTGAGGAACTATGACTCGATCTTGCTCTCACCAAGGAAGTACGGATGAGTATCATGTCACATAAGACACGGGGAAACACTCTATTCATGATTCTAAGGCACATAGTGTACATCATGAAGTGCCACCGCATCCTCCTCTTATGCCCCAAGTAAACCCCATGGATACACGTTTCTTTCAAGCCTTTGCTTAGACTTTTATGCATGTTATGGGTCAAGTTCCACAAGTTCCAATGCAAGCTTTAGTGGAGAGGAGCAAACGGTATGATAATGTAACACCCCACCCCTGCAACATACGTACCCGACATCCTAAGGGATATTCGAGTCCGTGCCCCATGAGGGTGGCATGCTATAGCACTTGATCATTCAAATTTCAGTACAATTTTTTTTAAAAACCACAACATAAAGTGCAAAAATTGATAACCAAATCAGGCTCACTCTATTCGCAAACTTGTTCAAACATAACAATTCAATCAATAGAATTTTCAATAGCCATTTGGACCTATTACAAATCTAAGACATTTCCAATTCCAAAAATTATTAGAAACTGTAATATTCAATTACAAATGATACAAAAATTTGCAGAATACAATGCAGACGCGAACTGATCCCGAGCTCTATCTCTCACTTGCATGCAATAGGTATACTCCTATTTGTCTAACAGGGTATTCTTCTGAGCTCTGAAAAATAATTGCAAATTTTGGGTGAGTTTTGCGAACTTAATGAGTGACCCTCATCGATGGCTCACCCAGTCACATAACACATAAATCACTTTCACAACATTTCACATTTTACAATTAATATAAGTTAATCAGTGATATTATGCACATGCAGTGTGTATGAGGCCCACTTTCTATTTTTTACTTTGTTATGACTGAGTGCCTAAATTGTCCCATATAGTTCTCATTGATAACTGTCCCATATAGGACTTATAATAACTGTCCCATATAGGGCTCATTAAATGTTGAGCCTAAGGCTTTGAATCATTTTGAGCTCGAGGCTCTTTTCACTTATTAAGCTTTAAGCTCTAATCGGCGACTGCTCTGGTCATAACTCCCATTATCTGATCATACATTCATGTATGGAATGCATCTCACATTTTCCTTTAATCATATCATGAAACATTTAGTTCGTCACATTCACATGCAAGTAGCACTTCAATATCTCATCCACATTTCACAATCATCGGACCTTCTGTCCAGAATTTAACACAATCAATCATATTCATATGAGCATTCAGTAGTCAATTAACACAAAAATTCAAACAAAACAACCAATGAAATGAGACCATCTAGGTCTACTCACAATACGCTCCAGATTAGCATTAGCTGCCATATTCAGGAAACGTCTGGATGGGGACGTTCTATCCTATATCACCACTATGCAAAACACATATTGCACACACATTATTAATTGCACAATCATATAAACATTCAATTTTCACATACATGTGTATGTGTAATGTATATTGTATGCTCAATGACAATCCCGAGTATATTTTCTAAATTCACTTCTTATGCTCATTCCCATTTCGTAACTTATATATGTCTAATTGAACTTAGATTTATGCTTCATTTGCACAAGATCATTCTAAATTTTCCATTCAATCTTTACCCTTTTCATGTATCTAATTCATAGGCTTACCCCTCACGACCATTTCTTCACTCTTTAAAACCACACCTAAAGGACCTCAATCCGAGTTCTACAAAAAAAGGTATGCCTCTTGCACTAAAGTATGTCCAATTGCATTCTATATTTTCCAGACTTTTAACTCTTTCCTTACAACATAAAATTTCTGATGCTTAGTTTATCATTTCTAGTTCAATACTCATCATTTATCCATTTTACTGACTCCCTTTCAACTCAACATCATCCATAACCAATTATAGCCCATGATTGATCATAAACACTAATAACAAAACATGTATATATATATACATTCATCATCAATTTTCTGCACATATTTAACTTCATTTCCACTTTCATTTTCCTTCTAACTATCACCTAGATCCTTCACATTTCAAGACACCAAATTGATCCCTCTCTTTATCTTTATACTCATTTTACATCATCACAAAAACACACAAAAAGATTCACATTAATCCATCAAGAAAAACAGAACAAAAACCTAATATGTATCCAATTTTTCTGCACTTTTTCCTACACCTAGCACTCAACTTCAATTCAAAATTTCAAAACTTTTAAAGACAGAATTTGGATTCAATGTATTCAAACGAAATGTAATCCTATGTCTCTAATTTAATCCAAACTAAAGATCACCTCATTTGGATATCTACAGAATAAGTTATGGCTAAATTACAGATGCTTAATCAATGGAAAATGTTACAGCTAACATTTTTCCAGCACACTTGAAACACCATTATCATTTTATCTCTAAACTTTCAGCCTAGTTCTTCCCTTTT
>JANZXR010047199.1:0-13222 GCA_027575705.1 Erythroxylum echinodendron | reverse complement strand
AAACTCACTATTCACAAATGCATGAGCATGAGATGTGTCGATTTACCACACTTGGACCCGTTTCTCTGGTCCGACCCATTCTCTGGAAACGGGATGTTACAAAAATTTCCAAATCATAATTAATACACTCCAATTTAATCCACAATTTCTACTTATAAATCAAATTTACCCGAAAATGTCAATGAATGCATGAACACTTATTTGCATAAGTTAAAATTTCATATGTATATATTAGCAAATACTCAATTATGCAAAGCATATGATGTACTGTAAATTCCTAAATTTTCTAACCTCTAACATGGGGTGTTACAAATCTCTATCCACTTTTTTGTGTCATTGATTGTTACAGCTGTAGTGAATGACAGGTGTATACGATCAGCGTTGATAAAACAATAGGAAGCAACTCAACAAGCGGGGAGAAAGAACATGAACAAAAGTAATGCTTTTGCTAGTGCTAGCCATGACATTCTCAATGCACTGGCAGGAATTACTAGTTAGATTGAGATATGCTATGGAGAAGTGTCTCCAGGTTCCAAGATAAAAGACATACCTAAAACAGATGGATGGTTGTGTAAAAGATTTATTTGGTAAACTTAGAGATTAGTACTTCTAATTCATGTCTTTCTTAACAACTTTCGATGAAGCACCTCATTCTTCTTCTATAATATAAATATTAATTTCAGGTCTATTAAATGATGTCTTTGACATAAGAAAAATTGAAGCAGGTAAGATGTAGCTTGAAGAAGGGGAGTTTAATATAGCTTACCTTCTTGAAGAGGTAGTAGATTTCTATTATAACATAGGATTGAGAAAAGGTGTAGATGTGGTGTTGGACTCTTGTAACAGCTCCATTCTTAAATTTTCCATTGTAAAAGAAGATAGGCTATGGCTAAAACAAATCATGTATAACTTAGTGGGTAATGCTATAAAGTTTACAATTGAGGGAAATGTTTCAGCTCGAGCTTGGGCTAAAAAACCGAGTTTGTAGAGCATGATAATTGCAGACAATCAGAACAGTTTCTAGGAACACTTTTCATGCTTATTTTGCAAAGAAAAAGAAGGAAATGGCTTGCAAGTCATAAATGCAATAAAGAGAATCTTAACTATATGGAATTTGTGTTTGAAGTGGATGACACAAGTAAAGGAATACCAAAAGAGAAGAGAAGTTCAGTCTTTGAAAATTTTGTTCAAGTCAAAGAAACTACTTTGGGACAAGGACGTACTGGACAGGTAATCAACAAAGCTCACACACATTTCAACATACCATATTTAACATTAACTTAAATCCCAAAGAAAAAACATGAGAATACTATCCAAATTTATAGTTTTTCATATTTCCAGACACAAATATAACAAAAAAAGGACGTTCATGATAGAAAAGAAAAAGGCTTAACCTAACTTAAAAAAAGGGATAAAACTTAAAGGATTGATTCACATAAATACCTCTTGAAAGGCCACAATTGAGTATTCTTGATTAATAAGTTGTTCCACAGTCGCAACAAAATGGGAGAACTACTAAACAGGTAAAGACTAGTGAGATACAACTTCGCTTCTAAAAAAGAATAAAAATAATGAGTTTTGACCATGTAATTCAGCAACATGAAAGTAAACCGAAGACTCAGCCCGCTTCACCAACAGAAGCAAGCTGGACAAAATGACAAACCCAAAGCAGCATAAAAATAGAAGCAAAATGACACAACAGAAAAAGAAAAGAAGAAAATGCCAGTAGCCAAAATGCAGGAGCAAAATGCAAGAGTCCAATAAACAGCAAAACACAACAAAAACAAAGGAACAAAAGGACATAGTGTTGGACCCAAAAATTTTTCTTAGAAATTATTTTAATAAATTAGCAAACATGAACCGAAAATTAGAATTCTTGCATTAAAATTGTTTTTGAATTAGTTATGATTATATTTTTATTTATATGTGTTTGCATGTATTAAATGGACATGCAAACATTAAGTAAGGAGTTAGTAGGAATTAGATTAGATATGGAAGGGTAAAATTGGAAAGTTAGAAGTTGTCTTAAAATTTATAAGAAAGGAAGGTGAAGAAAGTCGTGTAAGAAAGAAAGAAAGAGAGAAATCATAGAAGGAACTAGAAGAAGAGAAGGAGAAACCTAAGTATAGAAAGGAGAAGAAGGAAAGAAAGAAAAAGGAGAAAGAAGAAGGAAAGAAAGAAAAAGGAGAAAGAAGAAGAAAGAAAAGGGTTCAACTGAAAATTTTTAGGTATTTCCTATCTTTTCTTCTTGCTTTGGTAGAAGAAGAAACTATTGAGAATAAGCATATGTGTTGAAAATGAATGGAGAAAGAAGAGAAGAAATCTATTTTGATTTTCATGGATTTTCTACTAGATATTAGTTAGTTAGCTTAGTTAAATCAAGGGTAGAGTAAGTCTAAGCTCATTCTTGGATATTAAAACTTTAGGAATTTTCTATTTGTATATTAGTTTGAATGGATGTTTGTTTGTTTGAAGGAAACCAAGAAAATTAAAGGAAAGAGTAAGAGGAGAGACGAACTTTAGTTTGAAGTTACAAGTAAATAGCTGGGTAATATGTTTATAGTTGTTATGTTAATGAATTGAATTTTTTGCTTGTATGTGTACCTAAATGCTTGCCTTTTTTCATTGTGAATGTGGGAAAAATAACCTGTGATTGATATCATGTTTGTTTTGAAAAACTTTACTGCTTTCGGTATTAATAAGAAGAAGAAAAACACAAATTGCATGAAAATATAAATATGATGTGAAATATATAAGCATTGAAAATTTGCTTGTGTGGGCAAGAGAGATACCATTTTGTTTGTCATGTGCACGTTGCCCTATAGTCTTCTCCCCACTGCCCGCTTGTGGCATATGAGCTCTAAAAAACGGTCTCATTTTGTTTATGGTGTAAACTTCGATTTGCTATTTTGTTCCATCGAATTCTCTCAAGCCATTATATGTGTGCATTTTGCTTTAAATTGTTAAACATGATATATAATTGAATGCTATGTTTTGATGATTGAAAATTTTACATGATTTGATTTGTGTAATAATACGTTTATCTGTGAGCTTGCTGCAGATAATCTAACTGTTATATTTAAATGTGATATAAATTTATGTATATATTTGATTGTGTGTATAGTTCGTCGCTAATAGCTATAACCGTATTAGCCACTAAGTTTTACAACTTACCCCATTATTTTTCACTCTTCAGGTGAAGAACAAGCAAATCATTAAACCTTGCAACTTCGACAGACTCCAAGAATTATTATTATCTTTTGTAACTAAGTTAGTTCGAATACCTTAAATAGCTTTGAAATCATGCATTCATGTTGTATTTTTTTTGGATTATGTTACTGTGCTGACTCTTAATATGTAATTAAAGTTATGTATAAACCTTGCAACATTTGAGAGATAAAACTCTGTCTTTTTGAGAAATGAATGAAAGAAGAGTTGAAGAACTTCTCTTTTGAATATATGTAGAAATTTCTTCTCTATTAAGTGTCAATTATGGTTGGGAATAAAATTGTTAGTTATGTGATGGGTTTTGAATGGGTTTTCTTTAAGTAAATTGTTTTAATTGGATTTTTGTATGTGTGGTTTGTATTATTGGTTTCGAGTCTTGTGATATTGTGTAAGGTGTATATTGACAGTAGAGAGAAAAAGGGGATGAAAATATATTCTGAATCTTTAATGAATAAACTATAATAATCCAGGCATAATTAGATAAAATTGTCTTCATAAAAGTTGTAGCTCTTTCTCTTAGCTTTCTAACGACATAAAGTTTATAATTTTTGAACTTCAAGATTGAAAGTTATGATGATTTGAAATTGACATGTGTAGTAGGGTTGCACGAATGTGCACATGCACGATCGTGACAACCCCTTTATTTTGGGAAGGATTACGAGCTGCTATGAATTGAACGATCACGACCAACCGCTACTGTTCATAAAATGTCACAATCGTGCATATACACAATCGTGACTCGCCGTGCATTATTTAATGCACGGCCATGAGAAATGTATGCCCGTGCATTTTTGGGGCAAACCTTGCAATTCTTTTTGTTTGTTTGTTTGTTTATTTGTTTTTACTCCCACCATGAATTTAATTCTTTTTATCTTGATATTACTTATATATATATATACTTTTATTTTAAAAAGTTCCCCAATTTTGGTGCCTTGTCACTACGCAATAAGAACCGAGACTCGGGCCCAACATCTTTGGTATCAGAGCCCAAGGTTTCTAAGGATTCTTAGGCTTAGAATATGTTATACTGTGAAATATATGATGTGTGATAAAATGTTTGCATTGCTAAATTACTTGTTTGCACTGTCGAGTTTATTGAATGCATTAAGTGACATGCATATTATGTATACATGTAGGAAATAAGATTAAAATGAAAAGTAAGCTAAATGATAAAGTTTTATTGAAGGAGTATAATAAGCTAAATGATAAAGTTTTATTGAAGAAGTATAATATTACCTTGTAGAAGAACACGAGGAGTTTTGGAAGGATCTGCTACTCCTAATTCTCTACCAAGAGAGTAGAGAACTGATGAGTCCGGAGTCCTAGCAATTGTTGAGCCGATAGTAGGGCAAGATAGTGAGCTTGTTCGCCTGTAAATGCATGAGTCAACTTTTCCTCTAGAGTAAATTCATAATCCTTTTGATCTCAGAATGTTCCAAGCCTTTGCTCAGGCATTTGTAAAGGCTATGGGCCAGATGTCGTCCACTTCTACTCCAGCCCTATATAAGAAAGGGAGACAATTTGATAAGCTGAGGAAGTATGACGCAGTGGATTTTTACCGAACAACCGATCCAGAAGCAGCTGAAACAAAGTTGAGGAAGACGGAAAGAATATTGAAACAGATGGATTATGAGGATGAGGAAAAGATTGTGTATGCTACAAGCTTGCTTCAAGGAGATGCCCTGCATTAGTGGGAAAGTGTACCAGGAAGCCAGTTAAACCCGTCAGTGTTAACATAAAATGATTTCAAAACTGCTTATAAAAAGAAATATCTGTCTGAGGTGTATATTCAGCAGAAACAAAGGGAGTTTTTAAGCCTCAGCCAGAGGGAGATGACGGTGAGTGAATATGATCATAGATTTACACAATTATCTAGATATGCAGCTTAGATGATGGTGAGCTAAGCAGCTAAGTGTTGAAGATTTGAAGCGGGATTGCATTTGGCTGTAAGAGAGAAAGTGGTGGCGCAAAATTTTTGTGACTTCTAACAGCTGGTAGAGACTGCTTTAAGAGTTGAAAATATAGAAAACATAAAGAGTGCAGTGGACAAAAAAAGGAAGGGAAGAGAACAGCTTAGCAGGGGAAGTAGTGCACCTATTCTAGGAAAGAGTGCCAAGACTTTCCTTGCATCGTCTGAGGTTAGAAGCAGTGGAACAAATAGGCCCAAACTGACGAGATCTATTTCTCTTCAAGTCTCGATTGTAGGAGGCAGCAGAAGAGGAGAGGGGAATAAGCCATCCTTTACAAAATTTGATCATTATGGCGAATTCAATAGAGGGGAGTGTTTAACTGGAGCTTGTTTTAATTATGGAGAAAAAGGGCACATGGCTAGAGCGTGTCCGCAGTATGCTAGATAGGAGGGAACTCAAATGTAAGCTTCAAAAAGGGCTGAGATCGTGAAAGTTCAGTCTGAAACTAAAGTGGATAGTTCTAATAGAGCCAAGAAAGTAAATCCTCCAGGAAGATCGAAAGGGCAAGCACCAACTAGAGTATTTGTAATAAAGAGAGAGGAAGCAGAAGCAGCTCCGGAGGTTGTGACTGATATGATTAAATTGTTTAATGATGATATTATTGTTTTAATTGATTCGGGGTCTACCTACTCATTTATTTTGTCAAGTGTCATTATGCATGATAGAAATCTGAGTCCATTAGATAGCCCTTTGATAGTTAGTACTCCAATTGGCCAGTTTATCATTATTAGTCAAGTTTATAGAGATTGTGAAATGTACATTAGTGGAGCAACATTAGTGGTGGATTTAATGCTATTGAAGATGAAGGGATTAGATGTGATATTAGGCATCGCTACCTTACAAAAATATAATGCCAATTTGAACTGCAAAAAGAAGACAGTAGAGTTTGAATTGGACAAAGGGGAAAAGGTAGTGTTTGTGGGAGATAGGAAGGTAATCCCACCTAGAATTATTTCAGCACTAACAGCAGAGAAAATGATGAAGAAAGGATATAAAGCATTCTTGGCATATGTAGTAGATAAGAAGGTAGGTGGAGGAAAATTTGAAGATATTCCCGTAGTCATGGAATTTTCAGATGTCTTTCAGGAGGAATTGCCAGGACTACCACCACCTAAAGAGATTGAGTTCACTATAGAGCTTCTTCCAGGTACTACACTAATATCAATCCCACCTTATAGAATGGCTCCGACAGAATTGAAGGAGCTTAAAGAGCAGCTAGGAGAGCTTTTGAAGAAAGGTTTTATTAGGCCTGGCTCTTTGTCTTGGGGAGCTCCAGTTCTTTTTGTGAAAAAGAAAGATGGGTCCTTAAGGATGTGTGTAGAATACAGGAAGCTTAACATATCACCATCAAAAATAGATATCCTCTCCCACGCATAGATGATTTATTTGATCAACTACAAGGAGCAAAAATCTTTTTTAAGATAGACTTGAGATCGGGTTATTATCAATTGAGAATAAAAGAGTCTGATGTGTCAAAGACTGCTTTCAAAATATGATATGGGCATTTTGAGTTCTTAGTTATGCCCTTTAGATTAACTAATGCCCCTGTAGCATTCATGGACCTAATGAATAGAGTCTTCAAGCTCTTCCTAGACCAACTTATCATAGTCTTTATTGATGATATATTGTTTTATTCCAAGAGCGATAAGGAACATAAAGAGCATGTAAGGATTGGCTTAGAGACATTGAGGAAAAAAGAGATGTATGTCAAATTCGATAAATGTGAATTTTAGCTAAGGGAAGTGGCGCTTCTTGGACATGTAATTTCGGAAAAAGGAGTACATGTGGATCCAAGGAAAGTAGAAGCTGTGGTTAAATGGGAAGCACCCAAGAATGTGGTAGAAGCGAGGAGTTTCTTAGGATTAGCTGGTCACTATAGAAAATTTGTAGAAGGTTTTTCCATTATAGCAGCTCCGCTCACCAAATTGACAAGGAAAAGTCAGAAGTTTGTGTGGATAGAAGAATGTTAGATGAGCTTCGAGGAATTGAAGAATAGGTTTATAACTGCACCAATTCTGACCTTGCCTTTTGGTAGTTAACCAAAATAAAAATGCAAAACATAGAAGGAAAAACGCGTCGACAGTAGATAGAAGCCAAAACGTAGTGCAGAGGAAAAAAAACACGCAGTGTAGAAGACCAAAACGTAAAGTGTAAAAGAAGAATCTAGAAAATGCAGCACTCTAGTCTCCAAAAACGCAATAGAAACAAATTGAGTCAAAAGTTATGATTTAAACAACCAACAACAAATGCAACCTATCGAAACTCCATATCTATTACACTAGGTCGTTTCTACAACTCTATAATCACACTAGCCATATCTTATAGAGTCCCAAAACCTAGCCTTGAGCAGAGAAACCTCAAGCTTTCTTGTTCCTGCAAAAAACACACACACACATATCTATATAAGAAAACATAAGATGAAATCAAACGTTGAACTTTTGAGAGGTACTTCTTACTACAAATTCATGGAGAATAGAAGAGAGAAATATGCAATTATATCAATAACAAAAAATGAAGAAGAAAGAAAGGAAGAAAATTACTAGTGCTCCTTCTTGTTTCGGTTGTTTCTATGGTGGGCTGTGATTAGTTTGTGGAGAGATGGAAGCAAGAGTAACCAGCTCGAAGAAAAAACATGGCTTGTAAAAAGAAAAGCAAAGATGGGCCTGTTGATTACTTGCTTATAGAGAAACAATGAAGTAGAGAGTGAAGGAGGAAACTCGTGCCCAAAATGCACGCAAAAAATACAGAGTAATCACTCTCATTACTCTAGATTGCGAGAGGAATAGAGTAATGCCTAAAAATAGGTAATCAAAATAATAACTCTACAATGATAGTTTCTTACCAAACTCTACCTTTCATTCCATACCCATTACCCTTTCCTCATAGCCCCTAAACAAGCACACCTTTAGTATTGTTCTTTAACTTACAGTCTATCTGTTGATTAATTAACATATAAGATAAAGTTTACATAATAAATATATGTTGTAAATAATATTATATTACAATTATGAGAGTCATATTATATTTACATATTATCCTTGAATTATTTTTAGTCATTGCTCTATTAAGATTAAATATTAATAGAGTGAAAAGGCTAATATATATTGTGTTTTTTCTTTATAAAAGAAGTAATCAATCTAGACTAGATTATAGATATACTTAAACCAACATATGAGTATTTATTAGAAAATAAGTTCACTGAACTGACCTGATTATAAGGATTTCGAATAGAAAATTACTTCTATGTATATAGATATCTTCATTATTATAGTTGCATAATTGATCTTTATACTTGAGATTACCAAAGTGTCTCATGTAGGAACTAATGTGTCTACTCACAACCTAATTTATTTAGAGTAACTCAGAATTAAGTCAATAAATGATTTGTTACCCTAAAGTAATTAGGGAAAATATTCCATTGTTTTTAATTAGTAGTGATTTAAGGAATTGTTTAAACAGAATAAATGAGATTTGAAAAGAATATTTTTAAATATCAATTATAAATCAATTACTTATTAGTAAGAACAAACAAGACCTTTTAAAATTGACTAGATATTGATTCTATATTTTATGTCCAATTAAAATAAAATGCTTTTTTCCCAAAATGCACTAATTTTATAATATTTTAAGGAATTAACTATAAAAAATAATAGGCTATTTACTATATGCTTGAAATTAAATTTTATTAAAGATAAATGCAATTTAAAATGAACTTACGACAATACATGCCTTATGAAAATAAATCTAAATCTTATTTTAATGCCTTTTTTGAACAATCAATTGTTTCATTTTAATGGCACTATTGGGGTACTCCTCTTATTATATTGAAATTATCCAATTTTTCCTGTTATGTACATGATAATTGCTAAAACACGCTTAAATTGGATCCTTTTAATCTACGTGATTATCTTTTATTCTATGTGATTATCCTTTAATTTATGTGATTTAGACATAGAATTCTGGCATGAATATGACACACCTAGGTAGAGTTACCTGTGATTATGCATAAACCATCTCAAACACTGAATGTGTCTCTTGCAGTAAAACAAATACCACAAGGAGTGAAAACAAACAACTCATAAACATATTGCAGATTGTGTTGTCCGTCTAACATCAAAACAAATGGAACAGTACAAAAAATCCATAACATTACAAAATTTGCCCATCTCACACAACTCAGAAAATTTGAACATCCACGGCAATCAAGTGGTGATAGTGACATGCTTCCTCTACGGGAAAGTCATCAGTAACTTGTGTTCTTTGCTCCCAGTCACCTCCAAAGTTGCCGCTGCCATAAGATACTGGGTTGCATTTACCAGTAGCTGGGAAGGATGCTTCCCGCTACACTGCTGCTTCTTCCTGTATTAAGCTAGGGTAGTAACTTTCACAAAATAAAAATTAAGAAAATAGAGAGAAGATATTTATCTCAAATTAGAAGGAATCATTTTGTAATTAAGGATTATTTTATTATTTTAAAAATTACTAGAAATGGTTAATCAATACTAATATCATACATACTGTACTGGATACAACACATAACATTGAACAGAAAGAGGGTCTTGCAAATATTGTACTTCTTTTTTTTTGACATACAACGGAAAGAAAAAACAAACAAATAACTATTACAAACGTCTACAAAAATTGATTCCTTGTATATCCTGGTGAATTAACTCAATGCACTGCATTGGGATATCTTAAAGCTTGTGAATGCCATGACCTGATATCGAAGCTAAAACAGCCAACATGTCAGCACATTGATTCCCTTTCCTATAGATATGCTGAATCTGGATATCCCAATCTCGATGTTGAAGATCCCGTAAACCCCTTACCAAGGAAGTATCATCAAAAACCTGTAAAATAGACAATAATAGAATATTAATAACCTCCAAAGAATCCAACTCTAGCACCACTCGTATATAGCCAAGGTCCCATGCAAGGAGTAGACCAGTGTATGCCCCCCAAAGTTTTGTTGTCAAAGGGGAGCACACGCCAATATTCTGCAAGAAACCTCCACACCAGTGATCCCTATTGTTTCTGATCAAACCCCCCGCAGAAGCAATACTCGTATCCTGCTTAACTGCTCCATCTGTATTTACTTTGACCCAATCCTTTCACGGTTTAGTCCATCCTATAGGAGTGCCTAGCGGAATTCCCAATTTTGGAAAAGCTCTGTCTGCTACTTCCTTTGCCTTTTCTACTCAGTCAACATAGTCTAATATCACCTTGGTCCCGGTATCGAGCCAACTAAAATCCTCCTCAAAGATGCTCTTATTACGTCACTGCCATAAAAACCAACACGAAACTCCAAATATGGTTGTCCACTCAAACCTCTGCACTTGATCCGGTTTTCCAAGATTTACAGTGAGCCACAGTTCTAAATGTTGTTGAAAGAAATTAGAATCTAGTCTTGCCATAGGGAATTGAAGCCAAAATGACTTCACCCTGCTACATTCTCTTAACGCGTGCATAATAGTCTCCTCTTGATAGCAGTAATAACATTTGGAGTCTGTGGCATTATAACAAACCACTCTTTAATGGTTGGTCAGGAGCCACAAAAAATGATCGAATCTGCTGTGGTCCAGCCTAGTTCTATATTAATTTCCAAAATCTGCTATTATCATGCACATGATTGTTCGCTATGAGATTGTAGGCAGAAGCGACTGTAAAAGCTTCGTTCTAAGCAAGTCCCCATTTAATCTGGTCCTCCTCCATCCCCTCATGAGGTGGGAAAATTACTGCAATAGTCATGCATATTGTAGCAGGAAGGTATGGTTGGAATTGAGACCAGTGCCAGCTACCATTCTCATATACCATCTCCCTTATAGAAGCATGTAACAAATTTTCGGGGGGATGGGAGGCGTTTACTAGGAGTAAAGGACCCCAATCACACGCCCAAGCATCAAACCAGAAATTGATCCATTTTCCATTACCCAATTGCCATTTGATGCCTTGCTGGACATAACGCCATGTTTGTAACACCCCAATCCTATAAGACCCGATCTTGACATCAATGGGTGATATCCGAGTCCGTGTCCGGTGAGGGTAGAGTGCTAAAACACTTTATCAGTCAATTCTTATTACAAAGTTTTTTTTGAACAATGCGTACTTTTGCAAAAAAATCAATAATCAATTCGGGCCCTTTTCAATCAAAAACTTTTTCAATCACAAACATAAGATAATTGCGCTCAAAAGTCAGTTTCATTTACACCCCTTTCCATTTTGGAAAATTTATTACAAAATAAGTTTAATCAACAAACATAATACATAAATCTCAGAACACATCCTTTCATACAAAAATTAATGAAAATAAAGATGCAGACGCGAACTGATCCTGACCTCTATCTTTTCCATTACATGCAGTAAGTATACTCCTGTTTGCCTAACAGGGTATTCTTCCGATCCTAAAAAATATTTGTAAATTTTGGGTGAGTTTTGTGAACTCAATGAGTGACCATCATCGATGGCTCACCCAATCACGTAACACATAATTCATATCATTACACATTTCATACTTCACATTCAATGCAATTTAATCACTCAATTATGCATATACAGTGCAAATGAGACCCACTTTCCATTTGTTATTTTGTTGTGACCGAGTGCCTAAATTGTCCCTTAAAGGACTCATTGATAACTGTCCCATATAGGGCTCATTAATCGTTGAGCCTGAGGCTCTGAATCACTTTTGAGCTCGAGGCTCATTTTCACTCATTGAGCTTTAAGCTCTAATTGGTGGCTACTCTAGTCACAACATCCATTATATTTCATGCATTCATGACATGGAATGCATCAAATACATTTGTATATTAACATTCCCTCCCATTCACATATCATCGGACCTTAGTCCGGCATTCAACATTAAAGTTGAGAATCACACTTTCATTCATATGCAAATGCATATTCAAAAACATACTTGTCATTGGACTGTGGTCCGACATTTAGAAATCATATTAAGTACACTTATTTCTTCTCATTCACATACAATGAGCACTTTAATATTTCTTTTGTACAGCACATTCATTGGACCTCCTGCCCGGAAACCAACATAGTCAAACACTTTCATATAATCATTCAAAAATCAATCAATATCAAAAGTCAAACAAAGCAAATAGTGGAATGAGACCATCTAGGTCTACTTACAATACGCTCCAGATTAGCATTTGCTTCCAAATTATGGGAATGCCTGAATGCGGACACTTGAACTGCATAACCCATTTATTCAAGACACACATTGCACAATCATTAATAATTGCGCCCGTATAAGCATTCATTTGTGCACAATTGTATAAATGGACTATGCACAATGCACGCTTAATGACAATCCCGGATATATGTTCTAGAACACACATTATGCTCATTCCCATTTCATAATTCATATGTGTCTAATTGAACTTAGATTTACACTTCATTTGTACATGATCTTTCTGAGTTCTTCTTTCAATGTTTACACTTTGCATATGTCTAGCTTATTCATAAGCTTACACCTCAAGAACACTTGGTTACTTTATATCATAACTGAATTTCTTGTCATTTCTTTTCTAATCTCACATGATCTCATAAATTCCCATTCATAATTTAGTAATTCAAACATATACACACACTTAGGCACATCGCCCATTTACACAATAACCATAAATATATTACCCACTTAGTTTGCTTGCAAACTACAAGTTAAGATTGTCTCTCCCTTTGTTCTTGGGTGGGATTTTCTTAGTTTCCTAAAACAAACAAAATCTCATTCAATAGGAATCCACTTAAAAATCCCACAATGTAAAATCACTAAAATTGATTCTAGAATATTTAAACCCAAGCATTTTTTAAATTCCATGAACTAGAATCGTTCCAAAAATACAAAAGATTCAAAATGATCTTACCTTGATTCTTTACCAAATGAAGAGATCTTTAGCTCAAATGGAAGCCCTTTTCTTCCTCTTCCTTTTTCTTCTTTTGAACAACTTCAAAATCTTTCTTGAAGATTAAGAAGAATTAAACCCTAGCTCAACTCTCTTCTTTTCTCTCAAACC
>JANZXR010047159.1:0-13224 GCA_027575705.1 Erythroxylum echinodendron | reverse complement strand
AAAAGAGGAAGAGTTTGGTTTTAAAAATCTTGTGATTTACAATTATTGTTTTAATTATTCAATTGTTATGATGCCATATGGAGTATTGTAGTGATTGCACGTAGTGCTCCTATCATAGGATATGTATCGGATTGACCTACGGGCGTCCCGGTGCGTACCCTACGGTGAGGGGGTGTTACAATAATTATGGATGATTTGAGGCATAATAAATCCCTAGGATGGTATATAAGTTACAAACCCGTGATGTAGCTCCCATGAGGCTTAACGATGAAAATTTTCATGAGCCTTAGAGTCACAGCGCAAAGTCCCTTTCTCGATTCACATTTGTAAATAATGCCACATACCATAACGCTTGGTTAAAATCAAACTTTGGAAATCAAGTTATAGGTGATTGATTCAAACATAAAGACTTGAACTTCAATGTGATGAATTTAAACTTAGTATTAATATAAGAAATTCACATATAATTAACATGACAATTCTTTGCATAATAAACCCCTAAGATGATATATAGACTAGAAACCCATAAGGAAACTCCCATCAGGCTTATTAGTAAAAACTTCCATGAGCCTAGGAGTCAACCAAGAAGTCCCTTTCTTGATTCAGAAGTGTAAACAATTCCACATATCATAGTGCTTGCTGTAAATCAAACTTTGCTGTAAGCATAAAATTATTAGTCAGGTTTGCATACAGGGAGAATTGATGGATTACTATAGTAAAATTATTGATATAATTAAAATTGAGCTCCCTGTATTACCAATAAAATGGACTGTGATATTTAAATGTGAATCGTTCGATCCAACTCCTAATGTTGGAACAAAAGTGCATAGCTGATACAATCTAGTTGAAATCAACTAGCGAAAAAGATTTAGACAATTTGAACCTTTTACTTTGGCGATGCAAGCGATCCAGGTGTATTATGTCCCTTTTCCCATCTTACTACAAGATAATTCATATTGGTTGGCCATTTGTAAAGTAAAATCTAGAGGTGTTTCTAAATCATATGGAAAAGGAGAAAATAAGAGAATTGAAAGTAAAGCATTTCAAGAAGATGTTCATAATATAAATGAATATGTAACATATGATAAGAATTAACCTTTGAACGATCCAAATAACGAATATGTTGAAATTTCATCTAGAGAGGATGAGGAGGGCGAGAGACCTGAAGAGAGCCTAAGTTTAATTCTAATTCTTCAAAAAAAGAAGATGATTTTGATATTCCAATTAAGCAATGATAGCGATTAATTTGTGTAATTAATATAATATTATATGAATAAATGTATCATTACATGAACAACACATTGTTATATGTTAAATTTATATTGTTGTATTAGTGGAATAATCAATAAAATTTGAATTTCAGCTTAAAAATATGAGACAGAAGAGAAAACAAGATACGATGCAGCCAAGGTTTAAGTTACAACGATTTGGACGAGCCATTAACTATCCAGCTAAATCATCACATTCTATAGACGCCACAGAATCAGGTGCTGCAAGTCCAGCTAATGCACATCCAGATCAAGCATCACCTTCCTAACTTACATCCCCTGTAGTGTCACATTCCTTACCTAGTGCTACATCATCGAGCACCCCTGCTACACCATCCAACAGCCCTACACCATCCACCACCCTATGCTGACAGAGGTATCAAGGGTAAACATTGCAGATGATGAAGGCAACCTCCAGTCTGGAGTTAAGGAAGTTGATGAAAGAACTTACATCATAATTGTCAACAATCTATGAGTGAAGTTTAAAAAATTTTGTAATAAATGCATAATAAAACCATAGGTTTATGATGAAGTTGTAGGTCTTAATTCGAGAATGATCTAAAATAAATTTTAAATAGGTTTTTCTCATTTGGAATATTCTCCAGAAATATGTCATCCAAGTTCAAGAAGAATGATAGTGCATCTTAATGCTAGTTAAAATAAAATAACTACACTACTACTATAGCAGTGGTGATTCTAGGTCGATCCCACAACGAGTGTCTGTAAAGTTGTTCAAATGAAATTAATAAGTGTTTAGGTTTATGGGGTTTCTGGAAATAAGAAAATAAAATAAAACTAGCTAATAAAAACAAATTAAAGAAAACATGCAAAAAATGAAAAAAGTCGGTAAGGACCCAGTTCTTAGGTTCAATCTCGACCTACACCCTAATTAAACATATTTCATTGACTAAGTCCATGCACTATGGAAAGATCTCAAATGTCTTTTTGTCTTTTTCTTCCTCATTTAATTCCTCTAATCTGCTATGTAAAGGTGAAGAGTTAGTTTCAAAAATAATCAAGAAGTCAGGGGTCAAGCCCGAGCTAAATGATATGTCTTTTCCTGGTTCGAGCTCCTCCTTAGCTTCTTCTTCACATGCAATTGCTTGAGTATTGCTCTTAAAATTCTTAAGCTTCTCATCACTCTGTAAGATTTTTGCACTAACGTCCATTGGGTATACCTTAGGTTGATATAGCTACTCCTCTTCCATTTGTGATTCTAGGTAGTTGATCCTCGCTACCTTCTCACCCATTTAGCTTACCACATTGTGGAGTCTAGATGTTGTATCCTACCAGAGTTGTTGTATTCCCTATTGAAGCTGCTGCTGTATATCCTGTTGGAACTGCTGGAACTATTGTTGTATATCCTGTTGGAATTGCAGTACGAATCATAAAATTAATCAATTCTTCCAAAGGTGTACCTAAATTATGATAAAAAAACTTCAGGTCTATACGGGAGTTAATGTGCATCCTACAAACTATCAAGGAAGTAATTTTGATGGTTGTCCCATCCATAACTAAAGTTAGGATGATCAGTCTAACCTTGGTTATAGGATTGAGAGTAAGAGTTAAATAAAAAATTACTTCCATCCATGAATTTTTTTTATCATAAACATGAAATAGAAAAAAAATGAAAGGATCATGAAATAATTGAAAAGAAACCAATTATGAACAAATATATACAAAACATCAATTAAAATCACAAACAAAAACTAAAACACCATACCCCTAGCAACAACAACAAAATTGATAGCGCATCGTAATGCTAGTCAAAATAAAATTACTAAACTACTACTATAGCAGTGGTGAATCTAGGTTGATCCCACAAATAATGTGCAATGAAACTAGACTAATAAAAACAAATTAAATAAAGCATGTAAAAATGATAAAAGTGGGGAATTAGATAAGGACCCGATTCTTTAGTTTAATCTCAGCCTACACCCTAATTAAATATATTTCATTGATTTTTTGTTCTCAATTCTCTCCTAACAACTATTAATGGTGGGTTAATAATTAACCCAAGTTTTCCCTTAGGTAGTGTTTAATCAAGATATGATAATTAATTAAACCTAACTATCAAATAACCTAGGATACAATATTTAGATTCAATTGGGTAACAGCATTACAAATTAGGAAAATTGATTAATCAAGGCAGTAATCATATACGATGCGTCAGTTAATCTAGGTTATATTATCCCTAATGATTAAGAATCATTAGTCGCTACACATGAATTTCAGCATAACAGTTATAGATTATATCGAAATGCTAGCAATGAGTTTGCAAATAAACGATTTAATGAACACATTAAAATCATATTTTCATAATACCCAATGAGTTTAAACACAAATAACTGAACAGTAATGAAAATAGGATTATTCATACACATAACCAAAATCAATTAACATAGGATAACACAATCAATTTCCAATGAGAGAAAGAAACAACAAAATGGTGAAATATACTTAACCCAGGTTCTTGACGTAGACGCCACCTCCAAACTGATGTCAGGACATCTAGCCCTCCATGAGTCTCTCCTGATTGAGAGCTTTACCCCTTATCTTCATTAAAATCAAGAGCTCACAAAAAGATTTGCTTCAGCCCCAAGAAAGAACCCACCGAAGAACCCCCTCACTCTCGCTACTATTATACGCTACTATCCATTTTATGAATTAGTTTTTGGTCCACTTCACTATTCACTCTTATGAAAACGTAAGGTTATTCCTTTGCTATGGTGTGAATGCATTTCATCTTGGCTTATGTCTCCATACTACGCGTTTTACTTCCATGGTCCCTCACGTATATGCTACATCATTTCTATCTTCATGTTCAACATTTTTAGCCCTTATCTAACATCTACATTTTATCTATCTGTGTTTCTTATTACTAGCCGCTACATGCCATTTTTCTCCTACTTATGCACTTTATGCAATGTACATGTAAGTTATCTTCTAGTTGCTAGCGTTTTTGTGCTTCCTATGTTACAGGTGCATGAAACACATTGTTCACGTGAAATAGCGTTTACACTATTTGCATGAACAGTGTAAACATGTTGTATTTTCTTCTTTTATTTTCTTCTTCTGCTATCGTTTCGTGCATCCACCGGTTGCATCCTTCCACCTTTGTTTTATCATAATTCCAAAATGCTTTCCATTAAGTTCATATTCTTGCATAGCATGCACAGTGTAGATTTTCTAGTTCTTTATGTTTTATATTTTTCTTGTGTTCTTCTTGTCTTTTAATTTTCTTGTTCTTGCTCCATAAAGAAAAGTGAAAATTAATCTTCAAAAAATGGCCCAAATATCATGCTTTTGACTCACTTTAACTTCTTGCCTTCCGAATTGTGCCTAAAATGACGTATGAGTCAAAGTGAGTATCATAAGCAATTTATTGTCCTTAATCACCAGGTGTTATGAAATAATTAAATATTTAATTAATCACGTATCAGTGAAGATAGATCTTGAGGGTTATATATGGAAGAATGTCTCTCAAGTGACAAAAAAAATTTATTATCAGAAGTTTGAGGTACAAAAAACATATTCTTTAATCTTTTTATTTTATTTAATTTTATTCATTAATTAGATAAATATTATCGTTTATAAGTACTTATAGTATTTTTTCTTTTTTTCTAGAAAGCACTTTTTTGTGATTCAAAATTTGATGGTGTAATTTATAATGTATAGGAGATGCAAGATTGCACATGTTATAGCGACTTTCTTGGTTCAATACACAAGAATGGTGTACGATCACCATATATATCTTAAGAAATATGAAGTCGTTGGCAGTAGTATTGGGCATCATATAAGGCAGTGTTCATTTAAGAGCACAATTCTACAAAAAAACATAGAGCACTGGATGGAGAGAGTCTACTTGTACACACTGGAGGATCTTTAACCCATCAGGAGCATGCAGTGAAACTTGTAAGTATCAAAACTTTACACTTACACTCTGATTTTTGTAGTTTGATATATGAAATTTGATTTCAATGTAATTTGATGTATGAAATTTAGAATGAAAATATATGTACATTATGGAGAATAATAATGTCATTGATGTCTAGTGTCATTATTGTTCATGATGTTGAGTTAAGCTATGTCTAACAGGGGGTAAATATCATAAAAATAGAGGAAATTCTGCTAAAATATTTGTAAATTGTAGTTCACTTATCGCAATTTATTCTGATGCAGGAAAAGTCTATAAACAGGAAGCCTACACCATGCCAGTTCGTTTTGCATATGGATAGGAAGCCTACACCATGTTAGTTCTTTTTGCGCACTCACACCAAGAAACATGATGGTCTGACCATTGTCAACACCCGTTGCAAACAACTTCATATATGTAAAATCTATACTTTAATATTAATTGTTAAAGATTATCACTTATTAACATAAACAATTATAATGATAGGACCAAATATAGGAAAACATTGAATGACAGTCTCATAACTATGAAATTGTTGATGAGAGTCAACCATATCTTGATGAAGTGGGAGGTAAGGTCTGCCATGGAAGGATTTTCAAGTTAAGTTCATTTGTAGACACATGTTATTCGTAATCCTTCACATCTATTACAGTTGGATCTAGTAGGCATTCCGCATCAAATGAGAGAGTCCTTTAGCTTGAAAGCACAATAGAGAGGCTGATGGAGTGCATAACCCAGCTCCGTAATGAGGTGAATGAGTTGAAAGGGAGGGACAGGACCTTATCGTAGTATTCAGAGCATCTGCCTTCACCACCTGCATAGCTTAGATAGATAAGTGAATGCATTTGATGATATGCGACTCTTAAGATTTTGTATAAATTCTTAATTTAGAGTTATTTTCAAAAAACTTATTCATGTACATTATAATTTTTTATTATATTACCATTTAAGATAATGTTTACTTTATATTTATCAATCAATGTTATATTATTTGCATAAATTAAATGTATAAAACTACTATAAGATTATCAATAGAAAACTTGGGTAGGGAGTCAGAAATGGCAGTATAAATTTATCATAGTTAAATTTCCTGAAGGAGCTACAATATTCCATCCCTAATTAGCAAAAGAGTGATATATTTCATCGGTAATATCATTCCATCGGTAAGTTACCAATGGAATATATTAATTCATCAATAAGTTCCTGCAAAAATAATATATTCTATCAGTAATAATTTATCGACTAATAATAGTTTCCAACTATGAATTTAGCGACCGAATATTTTCCATTAGTTAATCAATTTAGCGACGGACCTACAATTTACCGTCAGTAAATTCACCGACGAAATATTATTATTCCGTCAGAAAATTAGTGATGAAATATTCTAAATTTGTAGGTAAATTTACCGAAAAAATACAAAATTCTATCACTAAATTTATCGATGGATATTCAAAATTTCTTCACTAAATTTGCAACAGATTCCTTATATTTGTTGCTAAAATTTACTTACGCCCTTTTCTTCGATGACTCTTTCTATCGGTAATTTCTATCACCAAATTTGTTTTCTAATGGAAAATCTTTATTTTATGTTGGTAATTTTAGTCGCTAAAACCTATTTTTATTGCAGTGTATAAGAAGCCTAATTTAAAGAAACTTCTCTTAGTCCTTTCATTATTCTTTATTAGAAACTTAGCCACCATAAGCTTCAAATACACTTAATAAATCTTCAAAGCCATTTTTAATAAAGAAATGTGCTCCATTTTATTGTAAGATTATGGTATAGCCATGACTAGTCCTAATGAGTATAGGTTGATCCTACAAAGATTTTTGTTTAATTTCTTAAGACCCACAAACTTAATAAGTTGTAATATCCCATCTCTCAAATTGTCAAAAATTTTAAAGTGTTAGATTATTAAGTCACATGAGTGGCATCATAAAGAATGAATTTGGTATAATTATAACATGATTTTATGATTGTATTCAAATGCATAATATTATCATTCACACATAAATTGTGAGGTAGATAAATTATGCTCAATTGACATATTCCAAGGTATAAAAGGTTTAAAATGGTTATGATATAATTACGTATTGTTTGCATCTTGAAATTGGTTCAATGGATTGCAATTGGTAAATTGAAATTTATTACTACAATTGGGAGATTTATGAATTTATATGTACATTTGGACTAGAAAAATGCCAAGTGGCAAGAAAAATTGACACATGGAAATAGAAATAACTAAAATTCTAGAAGGAATGTGAAATATGTGAGCTATTGAATGTGAATTGTTAGACTTAGATCCGAAGAATCTGATACATGTAACAAAAGCATGATTAGATAAAAGAGTTGTGACCGAAGTGACCTGTTTGAAAAACAGCTTAAAGCTTAGAAATGCCCATAAAGAGCCATAAGCTCAGATATTAATGAGCCCGGAATCCACAATGAGTACAAGACAGTATATAAAATGAGCTCAGCATTTACAAAGGATACAGGACAGTAAAAAGGCACTCGGTCATAACAAAGTAAAAATGGATGGAGTCACATGTGCATTTGCATATATAACTCGATATGTACCATATGCATGATTGAATTGAATTATTAGACTATTCTAAATGTAGTGAGATGAAAATCGTATTTGTCAAAGCATGATTAAATTTGATGATTTATTTAAAATTGGATTATATAAATTGCTTGTGAATTTGATTGTGGATTGTCCTCATGTTTGATATGAGTGAGCACATCGATTATGGTTCACTCATTGAGTTCACAAGCTCATCAAAATTGCATTGTTGATTTTCAAGTTTAGAGGTGATCTAGCTAGTTTAGTTGAAGTAGCTACTGCATTTAGGCATGAGCTGGTGGATGGGATAAGTTTTACCTGCAAATATCTTTAATTATTTTATACCAAGAATTGTATTTCTCAACTATTGAACAATGTATATGTGAATTTTGAAGTGCAATTACATTTGTGACTAAACATGTTTGCAAAATGAAATAGGCCAAAATGAATTATTGGTTGCTTAAGATGTGTTTGATGTCTGAAAATTTTGTAATGAGTTGTTATGATATTCTTAACGTGCCATCCTCATAGAGTATGTTCTCAAATAATCATCGATACATTCGAACTTATGCTCTATAAGATTTGTATATAAGCTATACTTAAAAAAATTATAGCAAATTTGGTTATCTAGGGTATAAACATATTGAAGCCTATGTCTTAAGTAAATATAATATGTTTAAGGTATGAAAACCCTAATTTAAACAAAATTCTCTTAGTCCTTTCATTATTTTTTATTATAAACTTAGGGTAAGCCACCAGAAGCTTCAAATACAATTAATAAAGCTTCAAATCTATTCAATAAAAAAATGTTCTCTATTTTACTGTAAGCTTATGGTATAACTGTAAGTAGTACTAGTGAGTACAGGTCGATCTCGTGAGGAGTTTTGTTTAACTTCTTAACACCCACAAACTTCATAAATTAGATCAACTACTATCATGAATGAAAAAAGAAAAATAAATAAAGTAAAAATTTTAAACACTAATTCAATCAATAATCAAAGATATAACAAACTATGAATTAACTACATTTAGGCCAGGTTCTCTTAAGACTTTACTACTTCACTTTCACCATTGATTAATGAATTATTCAAAATTTTTTAACTAGTAAGAGTTTCTTACTTAGACTATATTCTCTCTCAAGACATATAATTGCCATTTAGAGGTAAATTAATCAAAATTCCTCTCAAATCTAAACAAATTAATAACGCTTTAAATTGTTTTTGAACTCTCTTGATAGGTTTTACCTTATCCTGGGAAGATCTTGCTACTTTCTCTTAATTATTCACACTGTGACCTAAATATATATCTCATCACTCAAATCTCGATGCATGAATCATATATTGAATCTTCCACTTTTTCTCATTAGCATGAATAAACCTAAAAAAGGTATAGAATTTCTTTAATCAAATACTGAATTGATGTATATCAAATACTAGGTTCTACCTACCTAAATATATATCCCAATTAGTTTATAATATCATAAAAACATCCATATAAAAATAATAAGAAAAGATAAAGAAAACGTGTTTGTTAATCTTAAAATCTTTACAGAATTGATAAAGTCCTCCTCTTTCGTTAAAGAGTGAAAAATTCGTGATTAAGATTGATACAAAGCAACTTTAAGATAACTTTCTTGCCTGGCTAAAAGGATCTTGTTTTCTACCTCTCCCCTTATAAAAAAAATTTAAAATCCTAATTTTTAATGAGCTACCTAACCTTATTCATGGTTCTGTGTAGTTAGATGTGTATATAATTCTCTGGAAATCAGTATTGCCAATGTGGACATATAGAAAGGACTTTGTATGACACCGTGCTCTTCATACGAGAGGTAACATAGGGTCTGTAGGGTACATTAGGAAAAGAGAAGCAACCACGTTCATACATAAACCTTAACATGAGTCTATTTATCGTTTCAAATCGTATGGTTCTTCTAAAATTCCAAAATTGGCTCCATCTCATTCTAAGTCTTCTCCAACTTTGTTTCTTTTCCTTGAATGGAAATAAATACGACCGAAAATGACATAACTTCTCAGATTAAGAAGTAAAACCTTAAAATTCTTCTAAAAAAAAGCAATATCCATGTACATCGTACATAAAGAATATCATAATGTTTATCGAGTATCTTTTCTATAAGTTCATAAGGTAAATCAAAATCACTTATTCATCAACATGCATAACGAGCCACATAAGAAATATAATTCACCAAAAAATCAAATTGATAATGAATTATTTCAAATAACCAACTTTTAAAAAGAAATAAATTTCTAAAAATTACTTCCTAATGAAAATATAATGACAAAATCGTTAAGCTTAAGTATGCATCTTATACATCAATAATCCCTCCTCTACACTTAAATTAAACATTTTCTGTAATGTTTACATTATTTCTCTAATTTTTGTGTCATTTGGTCAAGTTAAAGTGTTTTTCTAATTCATAAATGTATCATTAAAGTTCTAAAGGGATAATAAAAAAGAATTTAAACCAAAAGGGCGAGTGATAATGAAAATAAAAAATAAAAAATGCCTTTTTTGTCATGAATATTCATATAAACCAAAAAGAGAACAAAAATACAAAATACAAAAGTTATTTCAAGTATATTAGGAAGGTTATGGTGGCACTGTAGGAAGGTTATACGGTATTCTAGGAAAGTGTTCCTCAATCATACAGAACCTATTTTGGGACAATTGGCATAACTCTATCTACAGATGAATTGGGAAAATTGGCATATCTTTCCCTACAAATATCAAATTAGGGTGCTCTTTATATGGTTCGAAAGAAGACTTCAAGATCCACAATTTCATGAAGATCTTAAAAACAAAATTTATCATATGAAGGGCCAAAAATGGAGAAGACAATAAGATTAGATGAAACCAAACGAAAAAGCAGACAAATTGAAAAAGCAGATGAATTGGGAAAATTGCCATAACTTTTCCTATAGATATCCGATTAGGGTCTTCTTTAGATGGTTAGAACGAATAATTCAATATCTGAAACTTTTATAAAGACCTTAAAAACAAATTCTATCGTATGTGGTTTCAAAAAGGGAGCAGACGATAAGATCAAACAAAACCAAACGAAAAAGTAGACGAATTGAAAAGACAGATGAATTGGGAAAATTGCCATAACTTTCACTAAATATATCTGATTAAGGTGTTCTTGAGATGGGTTGAAATAGTACTTCCAGATATACAACTTTCATGAAGTTATTGAAAACAAATTCTATCGACTATAGGGTCAAAAATTGACCAGATGATAAGATCAGACGAAACCAAACGAAAAAGTAGACGAATTGAAAAAGCAGATGAATTGGGAAAATTACCATAACTTTCCCTAAAAATATCGGATTAGGGTGTTCATTAAATTATTCAAAAGAAGACTTCAAGATCTACAACTTTTGTGAAGATCTTGAAAACAAATTCTATCTTCTGAAGGGTAAAAAATGGACCAGATTATTCTATCTATAGTGCATAAGAAGATTTTGTCTACAGTACATAAGAAGATGTCTTATCTATAGTGGATAAGAAGATGTTTTATCTATAGTGCATAAAAAGATTGTCTACAGTAGATAAGAAGATGTTTTGTCTACAATGCATAAGAACATTGTCTACAGTGGATAAGAATATTGTAGAAGAAGCAAAAATCTAGAAGAAACAAATGGTCAGATTAAGACGATATGACGTCATCACAGAAGATGTGATGTCATCATAGAAGAAGCAGAAAGTGGAAGAAACAAAAAGATATAAGAAGCTAAAAGATAGAAAAAGCTAAAAGATAGAAGAAACAAATGGTCAACCTAAGATGATATGACGTCATCACAAAAGATGTGACGTCATCATAGAAGAAGCAAAAAGTGGAAGATAGACTAAGACGATACTATCTACACTCCTCAACTCAAAAACCTTTTTGTGGAACATCTCTTAGTCTTCATCAACTCTCGTACAAAAACTTATACATCATTTCATTGGTATTTCAACTCGAAGAACCATTTCTACAACACCTGGTCACTAACAATTCATCCAAACCCGAATATCACCATATCCCTAATGTTCAAGAATATAAATATACGTAAATGCTATGATCATGCACTGACCATAAATTCATCAACTCTATTTCAAAAAATTCACAACTCTAACAATTTTATTCACTACTTACTTACTGAAGACTCCAAAAGCTTCAACTATCTTCAAGCCCTAACTCTGTACAAGATTTCGTAAACCCTTGTGAACAACATCCAACTTCTAGTTTTTCTTAAGGCAGAAGAAACACTT
This sequence comes from Erythroxylum echinodendron, assembly GCA_027575705.1. Classification (NCBI taxonomy): domain Eukaryota; kingdom Viridiplantae; phylum Streptophyta; class Magnoliopsida; order Malpighiales; family Erythroxylaceae; genus Erythroxylum; species Erythroxylum echinodendron. The sequence goes on along the minus strand of JANZXR010047159.1, from coordinate 1,210 downwards.
AGTAGTAGAGAAAATGGTGAGCGATATGAAAAATCAAAGTTAACTCTCGGAAAGTTTGATGGAAGACTCTGTCTATAGGAAGAAATTTGGAGAAGATGATAACAAAGAAAGAACTTAGGAAAAGAACAAATCCCTTTTTAACTCCTAGATCACTCAAATTCTGACAATTAACAAAGGCAACTTTACACTTGTCACTTTTCCTAAGGTCTAAGTTCTAACTTAGTTTATTTTGAAACTAACTCCTTTTAACTCTCATCTTTACAATCCAGCTATCTCCAAATCTTCATTTCATTTCTTCTCTTCTTTTTCCTATTTTCCATAATACTCAATAAATTCCAAAATAGATCCAAAATTCACCAAAATTCACAAATATAATAATTCCACTAGTCAATAAAATTTTTAAAAAATAAATTCCAAATTCACAAATTTTCCAAAAATCACAACTCAATCCAAATATACCCTTAATCATTCATGAATGCGTGTACAATTATTTTCATGTGCAGAACCTTCACTATTCACGTGTATTTGTATGCCATATTATGCATAAGCATGAAAAATACATTTCTAAGCCCTCATTAACCACTCATATTTACTATTCTGACCTCCTAAGGGTATCGGGATATTACAACTCTCCCTTCCTTAAATGAAATTTCATCCCCAAAATTCTTACCTATTTTCTCGAACAAGTTGGGATATTGTCTCCTCATATGCTCCTCCATTTCCCAAGTTGCTTCCTTAGTTGAGTGGTTCTTCCAAAGGAATTTTACCAATGGAATGACTCTGTTCCTCAACTGCTTGATCTGCGATCCTAAAATCTTGATCAGCTCCTCAATCTCTTGAGAGGGTATCACATGTGTCAGATCCGATCGGTAACTTCGAAGCATACTTACATGAAACACATTACGCAATTAAGACATCTCATTCGGTAAGGCCAACTTATAGGCCAAAGGTCCTATTGTAACACCCCACTCCCGCTGGATCCAAACCCGATATCGATGGTGATACCCGAATCCGTCTCCCGCGAGAATGACGTGTCACGTTCCTTACCATTTAAAAACTCGGTATACTTTTTTTTTAATTTAAAAATCTTATCAATGGTTATAAATGTGGGCCCACTTTTTCTTTTTCAAAATATTTTGTTACTTAAACTGAAAACGAAACAAATCATATTGCAATCGATAAAACGCAAAGCGCAGAAAGTTAATATCTC
>JANZXR010047108.1:0-13227 GCA_027575705.1 Erythroxylum echinodendron | reverse complement strand
ACAAATCCAATGATTCAAGAATCAAGTCATTCCGGTGTCTATAGAAGGAGTTATGGCTAAAATGAGACGATGCTGACATCATGAGACTATTGTTGACGTCATTCTGAGATGAATTGAAAAAATAGGTATAACTTTCTTTACAGAACTTGGATTTAGGTGTTCTTTAGATGGATAGAAAGAGAACTTCAAGATCTAAAATCTTTGGAAGAACATAGAGACAAATTATATCATCTAGAGGACTAAATTTGGACTAGAAGATGTTTTGGACAAAATGAGATGATGCTGACATCATAAGACGATTGCTGACTTCATTCTGAGACGAAGCAAAATGAGACGGTCAAACTGAGATGCAAAAAGTCAAACTAAGATGATAAACAGTAAATAAGACTATAATGACGTCATTATAAGATGATGTTGACGTCATTCTGAGACGAAGCAAAATGAGACGGTCAAACTGAGACGTAAAAAGTCAAACTCAGACGATGAAACCTCATAACTTGTAATGCTCGTATCTTTTGACTCCGATATCCAAAATTTACAAACTTTATATCATTAGAAAGCTGGTAAAAACATATACAACTTTGAAGAAGATAATTTTTCCAAAATATATCTATGTAACTCCACATTTTCTCCCAAAGTCAGAACACGAATTTCACCTTCAGCTCCCAATGTACTGGACCCAGTCTTCACTTCATGACAAATTTTGAGACTCTTAGAGATAGAATTGAATCTCGATGTTCTCTTACTAAATGTAGCCATATATCTCTAGATTAATCAAAATCAAGAATCATCTCATTTGGACAACTAGAGAAAACTTTGTGGCTGAAAGACTGAAGCATATTCAGGGAATATTTTCCGGATCACTACCGATTTTGTTTCCACATCTTTCCTTATCTCAACTCATACCTAGATCACTCTTTCCACTATCTCTACTTCTCATTTTCAACAACATCACATTTAAAAACAATCATGCCTAGAAGTTGTCAATGAATGCATGTACACTTATTTTTGTGCAAAAATTCAATATTCATGTGCATATATGCTAACATTATGGATGAGCAAGAAAAAATGCATTTCCTTAATCTCTCTTTAAGCTCATATGTACTGAACTTTCGCGTTCGAACCCTTAATATGAGAACGGGATGTTACAGTTATGCATAAGCATGAAATGCATTTCCTATTTTCTGAATAATATTTCTCATGTACAGTTATCTAGGGTTTTAACCGTTAGTATGGGAAAACGAGATACTATAATTCTCTCTCCCTTAAAAAATTTCGTCCTCAAAATTCTTATCTGATTTATCAAATTGATGGGGGTGTTATTTTCTCATATTCTCCTCCATTTTTTCCACATAACTTCTCCACTCGAATGATTTCTTCCAAATGACTATTGCCGGTGGAATCACTCGATTTTCTAGTTGTCTATTTAGATACCCCACTATCTTAATTGGTTCCTCAACATATCTCAGGTTACTCGCAATTTCACTTTATCGGATCATGCTGGTATCTCCTAAGTATATTCATATGTAACACATTGTGAATATGAGACACCTTTATTGGTAATACTAACTCATAAGTCAATGGTCCTATTCTCTCAATAATTTCATATGGACCAATGTATCTCGGGCTTAGTTTACCCTTTTTATCAAACTTCAGCACACCTTGTCAAGACGATACTCTCATAAATATTTTATCTACCACTTGATATTTTATATTTCTTCAACATTGATCCACCTAACTCATTTGTCTTTCTTGAGTCACTTAAATTCTACTACATATCAATTTTACTTTTTAACATTATCTTAATTCAATTTTGGGCCTTTAACAATCCTTAGGCCCTCTTCATCCCAATATAAAGGCGAACGACTCTTGCTGTCATATAATGGCTGATACGGTGCCATAACGATAATACTATGATAATGATTGATATAATCAAATTCAATCAGAGCTGTTTGTTGATCCCATGCTCTTAGCAACTCCAAAATATAAGCTCTACGCATATCTCCAATAGTTAAGACTGTTGGCAAATCAAACATTTAGTCACACATTCATCCACTTGCTTCTTCATCCTTGGTTGTTAAACACTATTTTAGCATATTACTACCAGGATGTATATAATAGGTTGCTATGTGTGCTTCCTCCAAAATCTTTTTTCTTAATCATTTACATTAGGTGTACATACTCCTTACTTCAACCATAAAGTATCATTTTCCAATTCAAACTTAAAATTTGGATTCACTTTTAATTTCTCAATAAGATTCATAAATTCTAAATCCTCACTTTGACTTTCTAATCCTTTCATGTGGAATTGATCTTAAATTTAATATAGCTAAGTAATACTTCATTTTCCATAAAATTCAACTCAACATTCTGTGCTCTTCATTGCACTAGATTTGGTAACCTCAATGTCTAAATTTATGCTACACTATTATTTGATTTTCTACTTAATGCATCAGATATAACACTAGCTTTACTAGATAATACCCAATTGTACAATCATGATCTTTAGGTAGCTCCATCCATTGTCTTTGTCTCATAATTAACTCTTTCTGATTCAATAAATACCTCAAACTTTAATGATCTGTATAAATCTGAAATGTTTCACCCTATATATAATGTCTCCAAAATTTAAAGCAATTATAATTGCAGTAAGCTCTAAATCATGTACTAAATAATTTAAACTTATGAGACCTTAACTGTCTCGATACATATGTAATCACTTTACTAAGTTGCATCAGAAAACATCCTAATTCCTGATGTAAAACATCACTATATACTATATAATCTTCAGATTTAAATGAAATAGTTGACATCGGTATTGTAATTAGTCGGTGTTTTACTTCCTCAAAATTCTTTTTCCATTTATCAGTCCATCAGAATGACATATTCCTCCTCAAAAGTTTTGTTAAAGGGGCTGAAATCGGTAAAGCTCCTCGACAACCTCTAGTAGTATCCAGTTAATCCAAGAAAACTTTAGGTCTTAGATACATTTTGAGGAGCTTCCAACTTCATTTTTACCTTTACCTTCTTTGGATCTACCTATATGTCCTGTACAGTTACTATATGACCCAAAATACTACTTGATCAAACCAAACTTCATACTTATTGAACTTAGTATATAATTGTTTCTCTTATGATATGTAAGACTAACCTCAAGTATTGTACCTCTCTGCTTTTTGAATACACTCTAAATATCATCTATGAATATAGTCACTAATTGATCCAAGCAAGGTTGGAACACTTTATTCATTAATTCCATGAATGCTACCGGGGGCATTTATCAACCTAAAAGGTATCACCGAAACTCAATGTGCCCATATCTGGCCCTCGAAATTCTTAAGTAACTAATTCCTCATATAGGGTAATGTCATCTCATGTTTTTTCTCAATCTCTCAATTAACTTCATTTCTCGAATGATTTTCTTCAATCATTCAATGTCCTCTGATTTCTTATCGACTTATTCTGATGTCTAATCATTCTTACTAGTTTCTCTACACATTTCAATTTATTTATAAATCTCAATTTGTCTGAACACAGATGTTAAATCTAACTTGCACCTTTTGAACATACTAATATAGAATACATTGTGGACCTAAGTTCCATTAGCAATAGCAATAGTATCATCTCAATTTCATGAATCAACTAACGTAGTAGGGCTACTTTACATCAACAGACTACATGTACTCTTTAGAGCATATTTAGCTTTTTATGCCTCAGTCTCATTTCTAACTGACTCCAATATCACTTCTGATTTATTTAATAGTAATTCATTCCTAAAAATGGAACATTTGATTTACATGATATAATTCAATTAAAGTCTCTATCAAAAGAAGATTTGTCTCCTCAATCATCTATATTCTTTGCATATTCTTTATCAATCAACTATATTCATCATCACTTTTCAGCCATTCTTAATAACTCAATAAAATCGAGTTCAACTAGTCATAATATCTCAATGAGATCAATTTATGTCATATCTTACATGATTAGAATATTCTTTATAATAAAGCTCAGTGAAGCAGTAAACATATTCATTTACTCTTATAGTTTAGCATGTAACATCAAGATCATTACATCTTATCCAGAGATGTATTTTCGACAAGTCACCAATTAATATCTTACGCTAATGATACTTTAATCTTAATTGATTCTAAATAATATTCAAATATTTTATGACTATACAAAAGTTACTTCTCTATAGTACTTAACATTTCAATATAACCACTTAATCCTATGCTTCCACTATGCTACTCTGATTCATCTCATGATTTTAACTATGGGGATTAAGACTTAAGAGTATTCAATATGTCATAGATTACCTCCAATACCATATCCAAACATATATTAAATATGTGCTTGATAACATTATTCACCAATGTAACCACATTATCGAATATGCACTCATAATAACTGGTCAACTTAACCTTAAGGACTTACATATATCGCTATCATTTATCTCATCTTCTAGCTATCATTTATTTCATCTTCCATATGTATGTTCTCAATCAATTCAAAATATTATATACATAACCATCATGAAATTCAAATCTTAAATCCACTGATACAATCTTGTTCTAAATCATAAACTTTTATCACATTAATTAAACAACCATTTTAGTTCCAAGTTTATACTCTCAAGGTCATAGTAAATTTTATTTTCATTCCACTTTGCTTGTACACTTTTAAATCTTGTAATTTCTATCTGAATCTCTATTTCTTTCTCAGTCAATCCACAAAAATATTTTTCACATTCATATCAATTCAAGGATATACAACCATAGTATAATATTGATATTATTTTTTATATAAGCACAAATACAAATGCACTGAATTTTTTTCTAACATAATAAACCATGTAGTATTTCTTATTTCTAGGTATCCACATATTTTCAATTCCTTACACTTTGACAGATCATCATTCTTTTTATTATTTCTAAATACTTAGACTCTTCATGAATGTTCCTGCGTATGACTTATGTAAATGCGACTCAGACTGGGGATCAGTTGCCACTACATGCCTATTTGACCGTTAATCTATACTAGCAATATATGATATGTCTAAAATGCATATAACTCGACACATATAAAAAAGAATTCCCATGTAAGATAGTAAACTTGGGCTTTGATACTAACTTGTAACATCCCACTTCCACCAAGCACATGCCCGTACATCTCGAGGATATTCGAGCACATGCCTTATGAAAGTTGCATGTTAGGACAATCACATCAACTTAATATAAAATTATTGTTTGAAGCACAATGCATCTATAGCAGGCTAGTAATCATTTTGGCCCATTTCAATTGTAAACACATCATAAGCAAATTAATAATCAATTTAAAAATATTTCATTAATAAAACAAATCCAGTCATGAATTTCATTACATTACATAATTTATATGTACATTATATAGTGGTTATGAAATACAATTCTTAATACAAAACAACTGAAAACCTGTGGAGGTGCAAACTAATCCCAACCCGTAGCTCATGTCTGATTTTAGGGGCTATTCTCTATTTTGTCTAACTGAATATCTCCTTTGAGCCTAAAAGACAACATTGCAATATTGGTAACTTTTATGAACTCAGTGAGCAAACTATCATTGATGTCCTCACTCATATCACACAACACAACAGTTCACAATCCAATTCACAGTTAAATCATATAATCAAACATTGAATATCATTTCACACTTTAATCATGCTTTAACAAACATAATTTGAATACATTATTTCACATTTTCATCTCAAAACAGTACAATCAATTCATTTCAATCATTTATATAACACATATCAATTTCTATATGCACATAAAACTCACTTTCACTTTTACTTTGTTATGACCAACTGCCTTTTTAACTGCTCCGTATCCATTGTGAATACTGGGCTCATTGATAACTGTCCTATATCCATTGAGGATACCGGACTTATTTTACTAGTGAGCCTATGGCTCTTATACACATTTTAAGCTTTAAGCTCTTTTTCGCGGGTTACTACGATCACAACTGCCTTTATCTGATTATACATATCATATAATGAAAAGCATCAACTCACATATATTTAATCATTCACTTTCATTCAGAATACACATTCACTTCTCACTTTTATCATTGGAAATAAGTTTGGCATTCAACATATTTTTTAAGAACATTTATTTCTGTCAGATTCATATTCAATAAAGCACTTCCAATACAATTCCCAATTATCGAACTCCTCGGACTATTAAAGTCCAGAATTAGCATATTCAAATCATTCACAATTTAATAACAGAAATATAAATAGAACAAATTAAATCTTAGTGAGTAACGTCTAGGTTAATTCACAATACGCTCCAGATTAGCATTTGCTTCCATGATCCAAAAAGTTTTGGACATTGATGTTCAATCCTATGTATCAACTTCATTCAATACACACATTATACATCATTACTAATTTCGATCAGCCACATAAGTATCAATCATACACGTATATATATGTGTTATGTACAATGTATGCTCAATTTAACTATTCTAGGTATGTTTCCTTAATCACATTTCTTGATCATTTAAACATCATCATTTGTGTATGTCTAGCTTGCACTTTTGTTCATACCTCAAATAAATTGGTTACTTTAATATCATAATTCAATAATTCATCATTTCTTTTCTAGCATTATATGATCACATAATATTCAGGTTCTCATCCATTCTTACTTAATACACATTACTCATATTCTTTGAATCATATTAGCATTCATAGAGCCACTTTCATTCCTATAATATCTCCAAATTTTTAGCTTTATATCTAACAATTCATTCTTAAGTTATGACCTCAATTATCACCCTAAACATATCACACATTTAATTACTTAATCCATCATCAAACTAGGTTCAATTCAAGCTTCATTCAAGCCTAAATGCACCATACGAAGGTACCTAACCATTTATTGTTTCCATTATCATTTAAAAGAAATGTAATTCATATAAAAGCCATTCCCACAATCGTAGATGACTTCCCAAGATCACAGGTTACACCATCAGAAACTTACCAACACCTTCTTCATTTCCCACGATAGTGGATGTATCCCTACAATCGTGGATTGTTATATTCGAAAGTTTTTTTTCCATTTACTTCTATATGTTCCAGATTTCTAACTCTTTACTTACTACATTCAGCACCTTATGTATAGTTCATCATTCAATGATTAATTCCTCATCATTTTCATCTCCATTTTAACTCAAGAACACTCGTTAAACAAATCATACATTATTGTTCATCAATCATACAAAATAGAACATCAATAAATACATACATTCATCAATGTTTCAGCTAACATTCAATTCCATTATCACCTTCACTTTATTTCTAAACTATCATCCTATTTCTTCTCATTTCATGACACCACATTAGTTTTTTCTTTCACTCTAGTTCATCTCTATAACAACTTATAACTCACATTTCTTATATACCCAAAACAAAAACATATTTAAATCACTCCTTCTTTCGTATTTCTGCACTCATCCTATACACCAAATTAGTTCATAGCACATCTCTTTATTCATCAATTATCAATTTTCATTCCAACACTATTTTCATTATTAATCATCCATAAAACAATACATGATCTATTGTTTATCATTTATATATAAACAAAACATATACACATATATTTATTCTTCAGTGCTCATCACTCGTTCATCAACATTTTTGCACATTCTCATTCACAATTTATACATTAGTTTATAAACAATCAAACACTCTTTCTACTCCCTTATCACCATTAATCTGTCTTTAAAACATCTATATATCAATTTATAGATTATTATTCATCATATATGTTCCATTTAACAAATCAAGAAGAACAATATACTACTTACTTGATTAACTGAACTCTTCTTAAAAAATAACCTTGAAACCTTAGCCTCCCAACTTTACATGATCACCATCTTACTATGGTAGAATAGGTGGTTTCATCAAGAAGAAGAGATTTCAAGGATTTTGAAGTGGCTAGAGATGGAAGATCCTAACAAGGATCAATATGGAATGGTGAGAAGAGAATGTCGTAGATGAAAGATCAAAGTAAAATAGAAGAATGAAATGAAGAGAGCATTTGGCAAAGGCGAAAGACAATTAAAGTGAGGATGGTCTTTGATTTGGTTAATATTGCGGGACTAGATATGTGGCAAGGTAAGTAACACTTGTCACTTGTCACTTGTCACTTGCCACATGTCTACTTCTAATGGCTCCCACTTGATTCTTTTAACAATCAGTCCATTTGTTTCCCAATTTCTAATCCAATTGTCTCCCAATTTTTAACGACACTTATTATTAAATCTTAATGTCAATTATCAATAATTTCTACTACCATTTGACGCTTAATTATACTACCATTTATCAATTGTCTTGTTATTTGGCATTTTTCCTGGTCCAAAAATACCAATAATTTCATAAAATTCTCAATTTTCAACAGAAATTCTAAATTAATAATATAATTCACCAAATAAAGTTTCAAGACAAAATATTCACTATTCATATCGTAATCACCTTAAAATCGTTTATACCCCGTAGTATGTCAAATAAGTGCATCAACAGTCATTGTAATGTAACAAAAATCAATTCACGTGTGTGTATGCTACTGTTATGCATGAGCATGAAATGTATTCCTTATTTTCTCAATAATATTTCTCATGTATAGTTATCTAAGGTTATAACCCTTTGTATGGGAAAATAGGATACTACACTTGTTTTATACAATTTGGAGACTTCTTTATAAAGCTTGACTTTATTTATGGCTTTAGCGTTCCATTATCATCTGCTCTTTCGTTAAAGATTAAATTTCTTAAAATGATCAGTTGCCTTATTTCTAACTTAATATAACCAACGAGTAATAAAAATGCACTTTCTCCATTTTCATATAACTTTTATTAATTATCTTTTGGAATGTATGAACATGCTACACATCTAAAGACTTTAATATGGTCAAAATTGGCTTTCTTTTCAATCATACTTTTTCAAGAGTCATATTTAGGATTGTCTTAGTAGGAGAACAATCTAGAATGTATAATACATTATTAATTACTTCTGACCATAGATTCTTTGGGAGATTTTTGCCTTATAACATCAATCGAGTCATCGCATTAATGATTATATTCTTTCTTTCAATGACACTATTTGATTGTGATGTATGTTGAACAATTAGTTCCATTTTGATACCCTCTTCTTTATAGAAATTAATGAACCTATGATCATTGAATTCTCCCCTATGAATAATTCTTGGGATTTTGAGAGAATCATCACTTCATTTTTCGACCTTGAACTCTTTAAAACAAGAGAATGTACTTGATTTTTGTCAGATGAGACAGACCCACATGATTTAGGTGTAATCATCGACAAAGAGAAGAAAATTTTTTTCTCTATCACTAATGGTTTTTGATGGACCATGAATGTCAATATACATTAATTAAAGGTGAATTTTAGTCTCAAAGATGTTTTTAGAAATGGCATTTTGTGTAATTTTCCAAAAATTCAACCTTTACAGACTTTGTTTTTAAAAGAAATAAAAGGAAGCCTAGAGCACCATGTTCTTTTTCCTTAAGAGTTTGAGGCCATTAAAATTTAGATGGCCATATCTTAAGTGCCATAATATGAATTCATCCATATTCTCACATATTAATGCATAATTATTCCTAAATGGCATCTTTTAAGTAAAAACCTTATTGGGGGGCATTTTAAGTAACTTAGCCTTTATTTTTATCAATAATGATCAAAGATGACTATAATTTTTGCAAATGAATTGGCTTACAATTAATAGATTTTAAGTAAGGCCTGACACATAAAAAATATAAGGGGTTTTTTTTTTGTTTCCTTATTGGGATCTAACAAAAATATTACCTTTCCCTTCAATAGTGGGTATATTTCCATCATCAAATATAGCTTGGGATTTCACACTTTCATCTAATTGCATAAAGAAACTTATTTTTTCTTTGTTATATGGTTTGGACAACCACTATCAATGTACCAAACGTCCCTTGATTCCTATGAAGATTACACAGAGTATAGGGTGTTCGGATTCTCCTCCATGTTTAATCTTTTTTTCGCGGTTTCCCCATGGATCTTTATTATTAATGTAACCTCTATTTTGCTCATTCATGGAGTTATATCTTGAACCTTTAAGAAATATGATTATTCATCGTTAGTCAGAAATGTGGGTTAGCTTGGATTACTTAGTGTTGCATGCCTAGAAGGGCAGCACGCTTTGGGATACGGGGAAGCTATTATTACCCAGGCCCTTAACCTAATGCGCACCAGGTTTGGACCGGAGGGAACTATAGCTTGGGGGACGTCTGGTCCTTTTGTCGCCACAAGGTTGGCTAATCGTACACAGCAGGCTCTACGGCCCCTGGTCCTATCAAACCAAATATTGTATAACTTGGTTCTGGAAGGCACATGAGTTTGAAAGCTATGTAAAATGTGTAGCCGACTCTATGTAGGTACTTATGCAAGTGAGGCATTGGTCAGTCCTAGAAACTTCGGCAGTAGGGCAAGAAGTTAACGACCGGGTGTGATGCAACCTAGGGATCACTGATCACCTCTTTCTCTCTATAGGGATTGGGAGGGCATAACCTAATTCTTCTTGGAGGGCGTTTGGTTTTCCTGGGTGACTGATCTTGCCATAATGTACTCTTACCAATTATAGCATCAGTAACCATAGTTGAGCATACATATGACGATCTTCATGCTTGAATAGCTAGGAGTAAATTAAGGGTGGTAGATGATAATGAGAAAAGGCTTAGTGCCTGGACGGGCAGGCCAAATAGAGCTTACCTCCCACACGTATTAGCTTAGCTACGCTTAATAGGCCAGTTTGGCTTCCTCTTTGGCGGCCACTTTCATTACCTTACCCACGCTACACTCCCAGTCGAAGCTATGCTTGCTGAGAAAAATGCATTGCGATTTTCTCTTTTGTAGATGCACTAGAATATGAATTGGGATAGGAAGAGAAACACTTTTTTCTTCATTCTCTAATAAAGCCAAAGACATCCCATGAAAAGGTCGTTAAGGCTGTTAGGAATGAAACATGATCAATATCACTTGTCTAGATCGGGGCTGGGATAGTGGCGCCCATTCGTAACTATTTCTGAAAAGGTTCACTCATATTGGAGGGAGCATCACCACTTATTGATCGGTACTTCAGTTCACGCAAATCTGAATCAGTTATCATAGGCGAGCCATATGTAAGGAAACTTGCACTTGTGCTTCTGGCCAAGCTTTCCCGAGGTATCTAATAACCTTGCTTCTGCTAGCCGTTGGCACTCCTCTCTTAACTATTGCCCATTTATTCAAGAATAATCTTTTTACGAGGAACAATTTTACATATTTCTGCTAAATCTTTTGTTATTAAGTACAGTTGGTACCATTTTGATGCATTTCCCTCTATAATATTATTGTTCGGATATGACAGGGTAACCACCGATATCCATTAATATATTTTCTTCAAAAGTTGTTTAATATGTATATCATAAACTCTCAGATCGGGTATTACATGTTAAGTCAAGAGGACTTTACGATGACTAATTTTGATGACAATCAAATAATAATAATGTCAGAAACAATAGAACGTCTTTGACAAGTGTGTTAAGTGCGCATATGCAAAGACTAAGCAGACGCAGACGCAGACGTTGACGCAAATGCAAATGCAGACGCAGACGCAGATACAGACACAAATGCGAAGGCAAAATAGAAGCAAAGAATACATAGACGATACCACGAAGATACACTAGCATGTCAGACAGTTATTTAGTCAGAGTTAGTTACAGAACTCAACTAAAGAAGCAGTTATCTAGAAGCGGTTATTAAGAATCAAGAAGCCGTTATCAAGAACAAAGAAATAATTAGAGACGAAGACTATAAATATTAGTCACAATCGAAGATAATAAAATATAAGGATAAGATAGAGAAAAACTGAGACAAGTTAGGAAGACTAAATAATCTGACAGAAAAGTTTTACTGTGCTTACTTAGAATAGAGCTCACATTACAGTAACAAAAGCACACAATCTTTTTCTAGTGAGAGAAAGAAAAGGCGGATAGCCTAGAGAGACTAAGATAGTGAAAGAATACTTTGTAAGAGACATGAAGAGGCTCTGGAAGGAAAGAATACTTGTAAACATTTGAAGAATAGTGGAACACTCAGACGAACTCTGAGGACTAGACGTAGCCCACAGTTTGGGGTGAACCAGTATAAAAATTGCATCGTCTATTCTCTACTCTTTAACTTTAGTTTACTTTGTTAAAACCCTTAGAGAAATAATTTGGAATTTTTCTACGTAATAAGTTGTGATATTCTTTTAATAAGAAAGAAAAGTTTTCTTTTAAAGACTTTATGGCAAAAAAAGGAGGATACACCATTCAGCCCCCCCTCCTTGTGTATCTAGTTTCTTGAACTAGTCTTCTTGCAACCTCAACATATTTTTTATTTTTTATCAATAGATGAAGAAAAACTGATTTGGCATAAAAATCTAGGTCATGTTAGTTTCAAACATATTTCCAAGCTGATTAAACATGATTTGGTAAGAGGTTTACCCAAAATAAGTTTTAACAAGGATTTCTTTTGTGAAAGTTGTCATAAAAGAAAACAGGTTAAAATATATTTTTCTTCTAAAAATATTGTAACTTCGTCTAGACCTTTGGAATTATTACATATAGATTTATTTGGTCCAACTAGGATATTAAGTCTTGGCGGAAAGAAATATGGTCTTGTTATCATTGATGACTTCACTAGATTTTGTTGGATATTATTTTTGTCTCATAAAGATGATTCTTTTAGATGTTTTAAAATTCTCTCCAAAAATTTACAAAAAGAAAAGGGAATTTCTATTGCTAGAATTAGGAGTGATCACGGTGGTGAGTTTGAGAATAAAAAAATTCATGATATAATGTGAAGAGAATGGATTTTTCCACAATTTCTCTGCTCCTAGAACTCCACAACAAAATGGATTTGTAGAAAGAAATAACAGGACGATTCAGGAGATGGCAAGAACCATGCTACATGAAATGAATCTTCCTAATTACTTCTGGGCAGAAGCTGTAAATACAGCTTGTTGTATTCAAAATAGGATACTTATGCGACCATTGTTGAATAAAACTCCATATGCGTTATGGAATGGAAGGAAGGCTAATATATCTTACTTTCATCCATTTGGTTGCAAGTGTACTATATTGAATACAAAAGAAAGTCTAGACAAATTCGAT
>JANZXR010047087.1:0-13227 GCA_027575705.1 Erythroxylum echinodendron | reverse complement strand
ATCTATATGGCATATTATTATATTTTTTGCTAGCACAGAAAATATAATTAATATTGGAAATTCTCTTGTACAAAATACATTAATAAAATAAAATAGTTTTATTTTATTTCATTTTAGAAATAATAATAAAAAAATAAAATAGTTTTATTTTATTTTATTAATTAAAAAAAAAGAAACAACGTTGTATGTAAACGTTGTTTATGTTGGTTGTATTAAGAAGAAACGTTGTAACAGTACAACGAAGAGTTGTGTTGGTTGTATGGAGAATAACGTGCATGAAAAACTGAAAAAAAAAGTATGAGACTTGTTCTTTTCGTGGTTGTGTGGAGAATTAAATAGGTATACAGAAGAGTTAAAACAAAAATAGAGATACTCTTGTTAGAGAGAAAAACGAAGACAAAGAAATGTTCTTTGATTTTCATTCTTTATACGGAAATTAAAACAAAGACACGAGAAAATAGATATTTGAAGAAAGGGTTCTTCAAATTTATCCAAAGTCATATCAAGTATTGAAAGCGGGACATATTTTTCGGTATGGAATACATAGAGGCTTCGTATTTTCGAAGTTCCGTATCAAGTAATCATCACTTTTCAGGTATTTATTCTGCCTGTTCTAATTATGGGTATGATTAAACAACGCAATAGATCAATACATGAATTTAGGATTGCAATTTATTTTTATTTCCGCTGCGTATGCGATCCAACATACATAATCGTATATTTCCGATTCATTAGGGTCGTTATCTTACTTTGTCCAGGGCCTATAAAATATTATAAATGACCTTACTACAACTAGGAACAATTTGGGAATAATATATAAATGCAAATTGAATCTTATAATTATGATCTCTTTATAATTTCAATTATGTAGTAATAATTCTAAGGAATTAATTTTAGTATTATATCATCAAATGTAATTAAAAAATATATAAAGATAAAGAATCCCTTTATTAAATAAATTAAATATTTATACATAAAATTGCAACCAATCGATTGGCTGTATAAGCATAAACTAACAATGTCCCACTTGCATTGAAGTTAATTGCTTATGTATCTAATACCATATCCATCTATATGTTGATCATGTCTTTTTTATAACAACGACTTAGTGAGAGGATCTACAATATTTTATCCACTAATGAGAAACTAACCATGATCTAATCACAGAGGCAACGAAAAAATAAAATTTTATAATTCTATGATCAAATCATAATTGAATAACTTGATAACATGAATCACAAAAGTAATTGAATTATACCTTATTCAAATTCCTATTGAAACTTTTTCATGATGTGTCAACCACAAGTTGTCTAAGCATTTAACTTTTAATGGTATCCATATAGCAGAGAAAAAGAACTCAACGTTTGAGAGAAATAAGTAGGAGTGTTAGCTCCTTTACATTTATTTCCTATTTATAAAAAACATTTTTGTTTATTATTAAAATTAAAATAATTATTTTTCTCTTTTTAACTGCTCTATATGTGTAACCCATTAGGTTCACAATATGTTGGTAATAATTATAATTCATAATTACAATTAGATAAATTTAAATCCCTTTTAATTTATCATTAATCTCCCATTAGGTTCACAATATGTTGGTAATAATTATAATTCATAATTACAATTAGATAAATTTAAATCCTTTTTAATTTATCATTAATCTCCAATTAAATAATTTATAATTGTATATCAACATTGATGTCTAGCAATATGTCATGACTACCTAAACATTATGACTGTCAAAGTAGTTTAATTCAACGTACCCTTGCTCATGCATAGTTATGATGTATAATTTAATCCTTTTACTATCTAATGTTCTAATTAGGATATAAAGCATGGATGTGGTGTCTATCTTTTAAATCCAATCATGTTTATTCTTATTAAGTAGTAATTGGTTTATAATTAATATTTGAAAAAACACTATTTGAATGTCAAGTCTTTAGCCATAGAATTCCTTAAATAATTACCAATCAAGAATAGTGGAAAATTCTTTCTAATTACTTAAGAGTGATAAACCTTTATTGACTTGGTCAATTATCTTCATATAGTTCATACTATATCTAAGTATTACAAACTGAGTTATCATAATTAGAATAGGTCATACGTAGCGTAAAAATAATAATTCCCATATAAGATACTTCAGTAATCTTAATCTCAATCACAATTGGGAAATCTATAAACATTTAAGTAATATTCCATTTAAGATCCTCACAATCGAGTCAATTCAGTAAATTTATTCTCTAATAAGCAATCAGATATTTGTTTAAATGTATCCATACTTTAATTTGTAAGATTAATTACTTTAATCATAAGAAAGAAACATAATTACTAGTTTTACTGTTTGATTAATATCTTGTCTTGATGAAACTAAAACTAGGAATAATTTAGAAATAATACATAAAAGCAAATTGAATCTTATAATTATAATCTCTTTAAAATTTCAATTGCACAGTAATTATTCCATAGATTTTACTTTTAGTATTTAAACATAAAATGTAATTAACAAAATACAAGAAGATAAAGAATGCCTTTTTTAATTAAAATAATAATGTCATACATATAATTGCTACCAATCGATTAACTACAAGGGTATAAACTAACATTACTTGGACTTAAGGGTGGTAAAAAAAGCTATGATTGCCATATTAATTTCATCAATTGATGCACATTTCTATATTCATAATAATTACTCCAATCTAATACACTTTTCATATTTAATATAATATAACAACTAGTAATATGTGATACGATTTAGTTTTAATATTATAACTGATGAACATACCTTTTACATTGTTATCATTAAGTTATATTTTTTTAGAAGAGATACAAACATTTGAAGTACATCCAAAGACTTTGAAATTTAAGAACTTCAGTTTCCATCTATGATAAGTTTTAAGCTACATTGATGGTGTGGTGTTTCTATCAAGTTGCGATTACGAATAAACTATTGTATAGATTTAAAAAAAAACATATAGGCAAAACTTTTGCTTTAATCAAATTCTTGATCATATATAGAAGACGTTTATTTTTTCTATTTTTCTATTTTATGCAGTTTAATTAGATATTTTTAATTTTATTTTAATAAAACTATTAAATGAATTAAAAACAATTTAACACCATAATTAATCCTTAAAATTTTAAGAATATCTACTTTAGTTTTCAAAATAGGTATTAAATTTCTTGAAAATTAGTACTGCTTTTATTTCTTATTTGATAAAATAGCTCCAAACTTGCTACAATCATTAATAGGTACAATAGATTAAGTACTATTATAAGAGAAACTATCTTCATTAATCCACATACTTACGCAGTAATTAGTTCAATTGTCCTATCATTTCTCGTAGGAAATGCCTCATGATGTTACTTACAAAAATTATAACTTTTACAATTTATTCAACACCTTCCATCCACCAAAATTAAAAAAAAGTATAAGAAACCTTTCATTCAAACACTTGGGGGTACCTATATCTTCTTAGAAGCTAAAGTATCAAGATTGCTTACAACTAGTGGAAAGGTATAAGAAAAAGATTAATGCATGGAAGAATAGATTTCTCTCTTAAGCTAGGAGAGTTCAACTTATTTTATCAATTCTTAGTGATCTCCATCTACATTGGAGTTCACACCTAGCTTTACCAAGGAAGATCACAAAAGAAATTTGAAGATGTATGCAGAACTTCCTTTAGGTTAGAGAAACAGAAGAAAACAAGGGTGCTATGATGAATGGGATTACGTGTGTTGGAGAAAGCAAGAGGGAGGATTAGGATTCTCTTCATTCTAGCTAGCATAAACCAAGATTATTGTTACAAGGATGTGGATGCTTCTAAATGATAAAGAGGCTCTTTGGAGTAGATAAATGCATACTTATTGCTTGAATAACCTCAATTTTTGGTAGTTGGTTGAAAAACTTGAATACTTTTAGCCTTTCATCAATATTCTAAGGCACAGGTATATTATTTACCCGTTCATTAAAGTGATGATTGGCAATGGGGAGGACTCTTGAATGTCTCTTGATAACTAGTATCCCCAAATTCCTTTGATCAAAAGAGATTATATGCTCAATCTGCTAGGAAGATGGCTAATCCAAACCAAACTATCTTGAATAATTATTATCAATGAATGGATAATTTCAGGTAAAGGGGTTAATAGATTTCGATCTATTCTCCCAAACTACATGCCTAACTACCTCAATAAGGATAGATTAATCTAGTATCTTAGTGCAAATAGGGATTTCTCCAAGTCTTCTAGCTTGAAATCATTAAAACATTATTAGCTCAAGGTTTATTATTAATGATTTTGATGATGGCCTTATAATATTTCAAAATTCAAATTTGATCGATTTCTTTATATAGGTAATGATATTTTTTAAAAAGGAAATAAAATCGTATGATAAATTCTTCCTTTATTCCAGAAATTTTCCTTACGAACTTACCTAATTTATTAGAATTGATTCCACAATATTTAGAAGAATATTAGAAATCACAATCAGCTTCATGATATGATCATTTGTCTTAACATATGAATATTAGAAGATCTTACCAAATATGGTATTGAAGATTCAAAGTCAATTCAAGATATAAGAGAAGCAATAACTAGTTGACGAAGATGTCTATTTAAGGAAGAGCCACTACATTTATGAATGGGAGATATACGCCATACCACCTTCAAAATACATCTATATCATCAATTCTCTTGAAAGTTATATCATTGTCAAATCTCTTTTGATTTAGAAAGTGAAATTTTTGAGAGAGATCATTGAAGCTTATATTGAGCAGATTACATTTTCATTTGTTGAGAGCTTGTAGAGGCTAGCTAATTACTACTAGTTTGGAAGGTTGGAGGAACTTGAAAAATATGTACTTTTGAGCTTGTAGAGCCTAGCTAAATACTACTAGTTTGGAAGGTTAGAAAAAAATATGTACTCTTGAGCTTGAAGAGGCTAGCCAAATTACTACTTCGTATTTTAGTGAAATACTTGGGGACTAGATATAGGCTTGAGTTATAAGCCAAACTAGTATAAATCAAATGCATCATTCCTCTCTCTCTTTAACTTTTAAATTTTCATATTATATAATGTGAGTGTTCATTTTAGCAAGAGGCTCCATCATTTATAATAAACTCCTCCTGTTTTCAACTTGCAATCGGTTCCTTTTAGTTTTAACAGACGTCTTTTGTTTTAAATTGTTTTAACAAGATGTATCATTTAAAAGGCTCCTACCATCTAACAGACTTCTGTCATTTAACTGGCTTCTTTTGTCTGATAGGCTTTTATTGTGTTAAACTTTAACAGGTCCCTGTCTTTTATCTCTTACGTGTGTTTGCTTTATCAGACCTCAACATTAGAATACTTCCCGGTATAACATAACGTGGAAATCTCTAATGCCTAGGGCCTCATTTGTAATTTGGCTGGCAGTTAGAGGAAGAATGAAGACCAAGGATAAATTGAAGAGAAACACTGATCAATTATGTGTTCTTTGCAAGTTACAATCTAAAACACAAACCACCTGTTCTTCAAATACAAGTTTTCATATTCTATATGGGCAACAATGCAGCAAAATATGAATGTAATTTTCCTTGAGAATGGTTGGGATAATATAAAAGTTGGTTGAAAATATCTATAAAAGAATTAGGGATGATAAGAAGTGCCTAATTCTATTGCTTACCTGCCTAGTTTACTCAATTTGATTTGAAAGAAATCAAAGAATCTCCATAGATGTACAAAATGACAAGTATATGGGGATAAATAGGATTGCTCTTGGATATAATGATTGCTAATTAAGCAACTAATAGTTTAAGTTTCTCTATAAAATGTAATTGGGGTCTATTAACTTCTATCTTGATTGCTCTAGCATCAACACTAGTTTGTTCTATTGATGGGTTATCCTTTACTTAGATTCAGATCCCATGTAATTATATCAGCCTTTTCAACGAAATTTCTTTATTTAACTTTCAAAAAAAAGAATTATTAAAATTTGAAATTTAAATGTTCATACATATAGTGCCAAAAAGAATCCTTATTTTTTAAAGTCTTTAAAAGCATGTTGTTCAAAACATGAAAAGAAAAGATGTTTGTGATAACTAGTATTTTGAGCAACAATTTATTCTTAATTTAATAAGAAAAATAACATAAGAAAAGTCCTTTAAAAAGTACAAAAAAGGTTAAATTGAATCCTAACACTTATACTATAATTCAATTTTAACCCAGAAGTTTTTTTATTTATCTTTAGACCCAAGTAAGGTCTAAAAATTTTTAAAAAATATTTTTCAACTCCAAAAGTCCATCACTATTAGTAGTAAGAGCTTGAACAGCCTTTTGAGCTTCATTCAACTTAAGCCCAACTCTACTTGCTACATCCCATATTGTAAACCACCAACCAAAGGAAACAACTACCTTTATAGTCAAGTTCCTTGTATCCATTGATAACTTAGGTCTCCATTATACCTCTAGATTAGATTGGGGCTGCAGTGACATCAATGTTGACCTTATAGTGATTATTGTAACCCTTATGCTAGGAGGATTCCAAGTAGGAAGCCAGTAGGGGGATGAAGATGAATTAGGGGCTTTTAGACTAAAGAAAGAAGGGAAATTTAGGAGATCGGTCTTGAAGGATATAATACAACAGTGAGATAAAGAGGCCATTTGAGTCTTTCTTTTTTCACTTTTTTATTTAGAAAGTTCAATTATTATCCATCGAAGAGCTAGGGAAGGGTGATTTTGCTTATTACTATAAATAGTGTAAGTTGGTGTACCTTCAGCGTAAATATCTATTTGTGAGTGGCTTAGAATTGGAGACTATAAATTCTTTTCTTTGTTGGTTTAAAGTAGATCTTTCTATTTACTGATATTGAGAATTTTAAATTACAAGTTTACGCTTAAATATCCCAATAAGAAGGCAATAACAATATTGCTTAATAAGTTCTCTTGTCTCTTATTGGTATAAGGTATGACAATATATGCTCCTCTATAATAGTCTATTGTTTAGATCAAGAATAAGAAGAACATGATCATAACTTATGGCTTAGTTAATAGAGAAAATTAAATAGTCATAATTGATCCTTATATTTAACCTTCACTTCTTTTTTTGTTCTTATATTTCATTTTTCAATTTAAAAGCTAACTTTGATAAAATCTTTTATAGTTTTAAATTTTACATAAAATGTTCAATCGAAAATGGATGAAAATTATTTTTTTGAGTGAAGAATTAAACAATTTGCTTTCAAATTTCTTCCTTTTGTATGGAAACTAAGTATTCTTTTAAATTTTGTAGACTCCACTTGCCATATAGGATGTATATCTAACGAGGGGGCTTACAAAAAATGGATGAAAATTATTTTTTGATAGCGAAATGATGAAGATGCTAGGATGGAGTCCAAATTAAACATTAGTAAAACGTTGGAGTTATTTTTGAAATGATTTGAAAAATTTTGTTTCAAATTGAATTTTGGCAAAAATGTTATGACCTAATTTAACCCTTTTGGTAAAAAAAATATATTTGTAACCTTTTGAGGCCCTAAAAATTTTAATCATTGTGTTATTACATTTATTGCTAAAGTGAATTGCTTTAACCTTAATCTTTTAAAGTTTTCGTATAATTTGAAGTTTAGATAAATTATTTAATGTTTAAGAAATTATTTGCATTTAATATTTAGTTCATAATAAGATTAAAATGAGTCGATTATGATTTAGTAAGAATTGTTAGTCCAATATGCAACCAAAATTGAATACTATCTAGTGTTTTAAAAGTAAATCTTGATAAATATTGGGTTTAGGTGAGTCATAAAGTTTCAAAAAATTTAAGAGAATTATATATATTCCATAAAAAGATGTTGGGAATTGAAATGTAGCAAATAGAAGAATTTGGTAAAAGAAACTTGCGATTTCATTTGCTATCACTATTGAACATTGTATGATATTTAAATCATAATTTTAAGTAGGAATATTAAATATGAGTGATTCAAGAGTCTATAAAAAATTGTAAGAACTATAATTTTTAAGCAAAGATGTAGAGATGATATCAGAGTAGGAACGCTACTATCAACTAGTTAAGTGGTATGATTTTTCAAAAAGTAGTGATAAAAAGGTTTAAAATTTTAATAAGGTATCCAAACCCTATGATTTTCAAATTATGAAAACAAAATTTGTCAAAAATGTTCAACAGCTTTGGAGTTTTTAGGCTACAAGATACATAGAAAAGTGATAAAGGGTGATAAGAACACGAAAGAAACATATTTCTAAGAGGAAATATGACAATTCTTGTAAAAGTTTGTTGATTCTAGCATGTTTTAAGAAGTTCATATGCAATTGTTTGCTTTAAAAAGAGATTCTTAAGATACCTTTCATATAAAAGTCTATAGTATATGTCAAATATGGCTTTCTAGGCTAATTTTGTTGATAAGTGTGCATATTAAATATTTTATTGTGTCATTAATAAATTGTTTACATGATTAAATTGATTGAAACTGGGTTTGAATTACAAAAACCAATGTAGGGGTTATGATGGATTATGATTTTATCAAATTAATGGGTTTGAGAGACTTAAGCTTTCTTGGATCTAGCAAATTTCAATAAGTGCCTAAACAATTATTTACTTTAGAAAGATAGTTTTAATATAAGACTTAAGCTTTTTTAGATCTAGCAAGATCCAAGAAGTGCCTAAACAATTATTTAATTTAGAAAGAGAGTTTTAACATAGCTCACTTATCAAAGTTGGTAGTATATAGTAACTAGGAATTTCTAGGTTAGTTATTTTATTATATGTATATATGAAATATTTTTTTGTGTGATTAATAATTATGTACATGTCTAAATTAATTGAAATTGGATTAGAATTGCAAACATTCCATGTAACGGCTATGATAGATTTAATATTTTGTTTAATTAATAGGTTTGAGAGACTTGAGCATTCTTGGCTCTGGCAAGTTTTAAGAAGTGTTTAGGTAATTATTTGCCTTAATTAGAAAGAGAGTTTTTAAGGTACCTTTTGTATGAAAGCTCGTAGTATATGTCAATTAGGATTTTCTAGATTAGTTATTTTGCTATGTATGTATATTAAATATTATATATATGATTAACAAGTGTTTATATGCCTGCATTAATTGAAATTGAGGTATAGTAACATAAACTCCGTACGGGCGTTGTGATGGAATTAGGTTTTCTTAAATTAATGGATTTGAGAAGCTTAAACATGTTTATTGAGTATGAAATTGTGTGATTATTGACACAGTGTTCTAATTTGTATTTAGAGTGTGTTTTGGTTGTTGAGAAAATACCATTAATGGTTTGAATGTTATTTTTGAAAAAATTATATATATGTGTGTGTTTATTAACGTATTGGTTAAAAGGTGTCAAGCATAAACACCTCCAATTACAATTCTTGTAACAAAAGTCTGGAGACTTCCCTAGTTGAGTTAATACGGTGCGTATTAACTACTCCTTCGTAGATATGTCAATAGGTCGGGTCAAGCTCGGGCTGGCTCGTGGCTTGCTCAGGTCTGGATGAGCTGACTGGCCCTTGATCTGAGTCATAGCCCGACGGGCCAGGCCGCCCGCCCATATATATATACTTTAAAATTTAAAACGATGTCGTTTTGATAAAAAACGACGTTCTTTTAAAAAAATAAACGGATTATAGGCTGGACCAAGGCTTGCACAGGCCAACCATGGTCGGCCCGTAACCTAGCCTGGGTGGACTATGGTTGGCACATTGCCATCCAACTCCTTCGACCTTAAGACTAGGTTTCTTGAACTGAAGGATCGCATACGCAGTGGAAACCAAAAAAAAATAATTGCATTGCAATCCTGTATAGATCTATTACGTTTAACATTCATACTAATAACAAGAATAGGCAAAAAACACATACCTGGAATTTGCGAGGATTAACAGGTAATGAACTTCGAAAATACCAAGTCTTTATGTACTCCACACCGAGAAATTACGTCCCGCTTTCAACACTTGGTATGATTATGGAAGATTGTGAAGAACCCTTTCTTCAAGAATAGAGAAAACAATTTTCTTTTCTCTTGTCTTTGTTTTATTTCTCCACGCACAAAAACAAAAGTCTTACTTTCTCTTCACTGTTTAAAACCAGAGTATATCTGTTTATCTCTACATAAGTCTCTTCACTGTTTTTGTGTTTAAACATTTTTTTTCAATACCAAAGAACAACCACTTTAGTTTTGTTTTTCTTGAAACGTTACAAAAAGAAATGTAACGTTTAAAACTTAAAAAACCAACTTCCTACCTTTGTTTCTTAAACGTAAAAAACCAAAAGATCACCAAAAAACCATCTGACACTTTATTTTCTATTTCGATTAATTCCTTTTTTTAATAAAATAAAATAAAACTATTTTACTTTATTATTATTTCTAAAATGAAATAAAATAAAACTATTTTATTTTATTCATTTATTTTGTACAAGAGAATTTTCAATATTAATTATATTTTCTGTGCTAGCAAAAAATATAATAATGTGCCATATAGATTATTTAATAAATTATCTCATAATAAATTAAATAATCATAAGCGGGAAATATTACACTCGTAAGTGTATGATCACATAGGTTCATCACTAAGTCGGTAGTAATTAATCCAATTAATTACTAATCAAAGTTGGTGTCTAGCAACACTCTTCAACGACCGTATAGTGTGAAGTAACAACCTTACAAAGATGGAACCTGTTTAAGGATAATGTATAATTACCTTCCATCACTACAACTCCGGATTATCCTTATTAGATAACCAACAACGTTACATGTCGATCACTAATGATTAGTGAATGACTTATAAAACTCCTTTTCCTCACTCATTCAATCGCCCTAGCCAAGGTCTTGAAACAACCATTAAGATCAATGACAACATAGAGCTCAAACTCATTACCTAGAGTCAATGGATCCCATCTTGACTCATCACTAACTAGATATATACTTAATTATATCCAATGATCATTCAACTAGCATTTTACACACTAGATGTTGGACCTCATTACCGAAGTCCAACTCGCATCCAACGTATCCTAAGGTATGAGTTATTCTGCGAAAGAGAACATCTTATCCATTATCGTGTTTATCCTCTCTCCTCCGATACTGCCACCGTTGCATACTGATTACACATATTCATCACCTATAATTGCCCTCCACAACTCTCCCTTCTTAGTTCAGCACCTCTCTTCGACCATCATTTATCCATTTCAACATAAAGAACCTCAAAGAACAGCGTTGGTGAGTCCCCACTTTACATATACGTGCTTCAGAGTTACTAGCATAACTTTCACTCTAGACATCCAAATCAGGGTTTCTTTAGCTAGTTTGAAAGAGGATTTCATGAACTATAACTTTCATGAAGACCTCAAAGGTCAATTATTTCTCTTAGAGGGTCAAAAATGGGACAGAATATAACCATAAACAGTAACCCAGATGATAGCGCAAGTAATAACACAGACGAAGTCTGTGAACAGTAACACAGACGATATTTTCCAATTGCCATAACTTTTTTTAGAGGAATTGTATCAAGGTGTTCTTTATATGGTTTGAAAGAGGATTCCAAAATCTACAACTTCCATGAAGATAATCGAGTCCGACTCTATCGTTTGAGGGGTCAACAATGGGACAGAAGATAGGTATAGGTGAACTTAGAAGAAGCAAAACATAGAAGCAGTCTATGAATAGTAACACAGACGAATCCTTGTGAACAGTACTACAGACGAAGTCTGTGAACAGTACCACAGACAAAGTCTGTGAACAGTACCACAGATGATACTCTTCAACTAGATCACTTCTTAACTCCTTCTTATACTCTTTGGCCTATGTTCTCTCCTCTGTATTTTATCCTCTGTAGTTGACTTTTATCTTCTATGTTGACCCCTTATTGTCTGTGATCTATCCTCTATATTCTTACGTCCTTACAGACGATCCTTTTACTCTTGATTTATCCTTTCGTCTGTGTTCTGACGTCATCACAGATTTCTTTCATATTTTCCCTTTCGTCTGTGTTCTGACGTCAGCGCAGATGATACTTCTCCTTCATATTTTCCCTTTCGTTTGTGTTATGACGTTAGCACAGACGATACCTCTCCTTCATATTTTTCCTTTCGTCTGTGTTCTGACGTCATCATAGACGATTCCTTTCGTCTGTGTTCTGACGTCATCATAGGCAATTCCTTTCATCATAGATGATTCCTTTCGGGTCCTAAAAGTTTCCTTTCACCTTCCTCGTCCCAACAGATAGGAGTTCTGCACCTCCTACCATAAAAGGCTTCATAAGGTGCCATTTGGATTCCCGAATGATAGGAATTACTGTATGCAAACTCAATCAAAGGTAGCTGTTCATCCCATGAACCTTTAAAGTCCATTACACAAGCTCTTAGCATTGCCTCCAATGTCCTTATCGTCCTCTCTGACTGTCCATCCGTCTCGGGATGAAAGACTGTACTAAAATGCAGTTTGGTTCTTAAAGCTTCTTGCAAACTTTCCTAAAATCTCGAGGTGAACCTGGCATCTCTATCAGAGACTATAGAACTTGGGATCCTATGGAGTCTGATTATGTCATCTATATATTTCTTAGTCAAGACATTCAAAGAATCTTTCTGTCTGATAGGCAAGAAGTGTGCTGACTTCGTCAGTCTATCCACAATCACCCATATTGCATCATGTTTCCTGCTAGTCCTCGGTAACCCCATTAAGAAATCTATAGTAATCCTTTCCAATTTCCATTCCGGGATAGATAAGGGCCTAAGCTTATCGGCAGGTGCTTGATATTCTGCTTTGACTTGTTGACATACCAAGTATTTTCCAACATATTCAGCAACATCTTTCTTCATTCCTCGCCACCAGAAATGTTATTTTAAGTCTCTGTACATTCTTGTGCTTCCTGGATGCATTGCATATGGAGCATTGTGTGCCTCATCTAAAATTTCATCCTTTAGCTGTTGCATATGCGGAATGCATACTCTATTACCTACCACCATCAACCCATCTTCTCTCACTTCTATTTCCGAGGACTTAACATTTTTAATGTCTTCTCTAAGACTGATCAAGTATTCATCTCGTTCTTGTAATTCTGTAATCTTTTCCTTCAATACTGGCCTTACTCTAAAACTAGCCAATAAACCACCGAAATTGCCTTGTCTCAACGTCACCTTAAGCTTGGCCAACTCCTTCAACAAAGGTAAATATGTAGTCTTCATATGAGCCATAGTAGATTTCCTACTCAATGCATCTTCCACTACATTTGC
>JANZXR010047066.1:0-13230 GCA_027575705.1 Erythroxylum echinodendron | reverse complement strand
GCAATAAAATTTTAATCTCTCCTAACCCGTTCCAATTTACTATTTTACCCTTCCCATAGGTGAGGGGATGTTACAGTTTTGCCCACTGAAGGTGCCTAGAGACTATGGCAATTGGTTGTTTTACCAACCGAGGGTGCCTAGTAACCGTGCCAACTGGTTATTTCGGCCACCGAAGGAGCCCAACTAGTTGTTTTTCTTGCCGAAGGTGCCCAATGGGTTGTTTTGCCCATCAAAGGTGCCTAGCGACCATGCTAACCGGTTGTTTTGACCATTGAGGGTGTCTAGAGATAGTGCCCACTGGTTGTTTTTCCTACCGAAGGTGCCCAATGAGTTGTTTTTCCCACCGAAGTCCCTTAGCAGCCGTGCCAATGGCTAGCTTTACCCACTGAAGGTACCTACAACCATGCCAATGGACCGTTTTCCCTTTGAAGGTTCCCAATAAGCTATTTTTCCCACCGAAGGTCCCTAGCAACCATGCAAACAGATTGTTTTGCCAACCGAAATGGCCCAGCGACCATGCCAATGGGTTGTTTTACCCACCGTAGGTGCCCAACGGGCCATTTTTCCCACCAAAGGTGCCTAGCGACCGTGCCAATAAGGTGTTTTTCCCATCGAAGGCACCTAGCAACTGTGCCAACAGGCTATTTTTTCCATCAAAGGAGCACAACGGTTGTTTTTCCCTTTGATGGTGCCTAACAACTAAGCGAAAGAGTTGTTTTACCCACTGAAGGTTCCCAACAATCTATTTTTGCAACTGAAAGTGCCTAGCAATCATGTGAATGGGCTATTTTGTACACCTAACTAGCTATTTTTGCCACCAAAGGTGCCTAGCAAACATGCGAATGGCTGATTTTACGCACTGAAGTTACCTATTGAATGTCCAAACAGGCTGTTTTGGCCACCTAGGTGCCTAGCTACCATGTCAATGGGTTGTTTTGTACACCGAGGGCACCTAGCGACCGTGCCAATGGGTTGTCTTGCCTATTGAAGGCACCCAATTGGCCATTTTTTCCACCAAATGGACCCAACGAGCTTTTTTGCCCACCAAGGTGTCCAATGTGCAGTTACGCCCATTGAAGGTGCCTAGTGACCATGCCAACGGGCTGTTTTGCCTATTGATAGTGCCTAGTGACCTGCCAATGGACTATTTTCCCATTGATAGTGAGCCAACAGATTGTTTTTCCCATCGAAGGTGGCTAGCGACTGTGCTAAAGAGTTGTTTTGTCCACCGAAGGCACCCAACGGACTATTTTTCCTATTGAAGGTGCCTAGGCACCGTACCAATAGGCTATTTTGCCAACTGAAATTGCCTAGTGACCATGCCAAAGGGTTGTTTTGCCCACTGAAGGTGCCTAGTGACCGTGCCAACGGGCTATTTTGCCCACCAAGGGTGCCCAATGGGTTGTTTTGCCCACCAAAGGTGCCTAGTGACTATGCCAGCAGGTTGATTTGCCGACTGATGGTGCCTAGAAACCTTGCCAACGGACTATTTTTGCACCAAATATGCTTATTAACTGTGCCAACGGACTGTTTTACCTGTCGAAACTTTGCCCAAGGGCTGTTTTCCCCATCAAAGATGCCTAACGACTGTGTCAACGAATTGTTTTCCCCACCGAAGGTCCACCAACATGTTATTTTTCCACCAGATGTGCCTAACGACCATGCCAACGAAATGTTTTGCCCACCTAATGTGTGCCAATAGGATATTTTTCACACCGATGGTGCCCAATAGACTATTTTTCCCACTGAAAGTGCCAAGCCACTATGTCAACTGGTTGTTTTGCCCAACGAAGATGTCTAGAAACCATACCATCGGGTTATTTTACCCACCGAGGGTGCCTTGCAACCATTCCAACGGGTTGATTTTCCCACCAAAGGTGCCTAGTGAATGTGCCAATGGGCTATTTTTTCCACCGAAGGTACCCAACAGGCTGTTTTTCACATCAAAAGTGCCTAGCCACTATGTCAACGGGCTGTTTTACCTGCCAAAGATGCTTAGCGTCCATGCTAACGGGTTATTTTTCCCTTCGAGGGTGCCCAACAGAATTTTTTCCCCCAAAAGGTGCCCAGCTATCATACCAATGATTTGTTTTGCCCAACGTAGGTGCCTATTGAAAATGCCAATAGGCTGTTTTGCCCACCAAAAGTGCCTAATTGGCTATCTTTCCGACCAAAGGTGCCTAGTGAATGTGCCAACGAGCTATTTTCCACTGAATGTTTCTACCAACCGTGTCAATAGGCTATTTTGCCCACCCAAGGTGCCTACTAACTATGCCAATGAGTTGTTTTGCCTGTTGAGGGTGTCTAAAGACTGTGCCAACAAGTAGTTTTAGACCCCTCTAGGTGCTTAGTTACAGTACCAACAAGGTGTTTTACCCACCGAAGGTGCCCAAAAACCTATTTTAACAGGGTGTTTTACCCACCGAAGGTGCCCAAAGTCCTATTTTCTTACAGAAGGGGCCTAGAGACCATGCCAATATGTTGTTTTGCCCATCGAGGGTGCTTAATAACCGTGTCAATGGGTTATTTTGCCCACTTAAGGTGCCCAATTGGTTGTTTTTCCAACCAAAGATGCCTGGTGACTGTGTCAACAGACCGTTCTGCCACTGAAGCTGCCCAATAGGCTGTTTTGCCCACTAATGGTGCCTAGTGACTATCCAAACGGGGTTGTTTTGTCCATCGAAGGTGCCTAGTGACCGTGTCAACGTATTGTTTTGCATACGTAATGTGTGCTAACGAGCTAATTTTTCCACCGAAGGTCCCTAGCGACTGATCCAACGAGCTATTTTTCCTATCGAAGGTGCCCAACGGATTGTTTTTTCCACCAAAGGCGACTAACCACCATACCAACGGGTTGTTTTGCCTACCGAAGGGGCTAGTGACTATGTCAATGTGTTGTTCGGCCCATCGATGGTGCCTACTGATTGTGCCAACGTACTATTTTGCCCATCAAAGATGAGCCAACGGGCTATTTTTCCCACTGAAGGTGCTTAATGACTATGTCAATAGGCTGTTTTACCCACTAAAGGTGCCCAACAGGCCATTTTTCCCACTAAAGATGCCTAGCCACTGTGCCAACAGGCTGTTTTTCCCACCGAAGGTGCCTAGTGACCATACCAACTTGTTTTTTTCCCCCAAAAGGTGCCAATCCTTTGTAATAATGAGCTGTTTTGCCCCTCGAAGGTGCCTAGTGACAATGCCAATGGGATGCTATTGCCCACTGAAGGCACCCAACTGGCTGCTTTTCCCAGCAAAAGCATCTATTGAACTTGCCAAAAACGATGTTTTGCCCCCCCAAGGTGCCTACAAACTGTGCCAACGAGCTGTTTTGCCCACCCAAGGTGCCAAACTGGTTGTTTTTGCCACAAAAGGTACCTAGCAAATGTGCCAACAGGTTGGTTTGCCTACCAAAGGTACCTAGCGACTATGCCAACAAACTGTTTTGCCCATTGAAGGTTCCCAATAGACTATTTTTCCACAAACTGTGCCTAACGATCATGCCAACGAAATGTTTTTCCCACCTAATGTGTTCCAATAGGATATTTTTCACACCGATGGTGCCCAATTGACTATTTTTCCCATTGAAAGTGCCAAGCCACTGTGGCAACTGGTTATTTTGCCCATCGAAGATGTCTAGACACCATACCAACTAGTTATTTTACCCACGGAGGGTGCCTAGCAACCATTCCAACAGGTTGATTTACCCACCAAAGGTGCCTAGTGAATGTGCCAATGGGCTATTTTTTCCACCGAAGGTACCCAACAGGCTATTTTTCACATCAAAGGTTCCTAGCCACTATGCCAACGGGCTGTTTTGCCCACCAAAGATGCTTAGCGTCCATGCTAATGGGTTATTTTTCCCTCTAAGGGTGCCCAACAGAATGCTTTCCCACAGAAGGTGCCCAGCTATCATACTAATGAGTTGTTTTACCCAACGTAGGTGCCTATTGAAAATGCCAACAGGCTGTTTTGCCCGCCAAAGGTGCCCAATTGGCTATCTTTCCGACCAAAGGTGCATGGTGAATGTGCCAACGAGCTATTTTCCACTAAAGGTTCCTACCAACCGTATCAATAGGCTATTTTTCCCACCCAAGGTTCCTAGTGACTATGCCAATAAGTTGTTTTGCCCGCTGAGGGTGTCTAGAGACCGTGCCAACAAGTAGTTTTGATCCCCCTAGGTGCCCAGTTACAGTACCAACAGGGTGTTTTACCCACCGAAGGTGCCCAAAAACCTATTTTAACAGGGTTTTTTACCCACCTAATGTGCCCAAATTCCTGTTTTCCTACCGAAGGGGCCTAGAGACCATGTCAATGTGTTGTTTTGCCCATCGAGGGTGCTTAGTAACCGTGTCAATGGGTTGTTTTGCCACCTTAAGGTTCCCAACTGGTTGTTTTTCCAACCAAAGGTGCCTAGTGACTATCTCCACGGACTGTTTTGCCACTGAAGGTGCCCAATAGGCTATTTTGCCCACCAATGGTGCCTAGTGACCATCTAAACGGGTTGTTTTGTCCATCGAAGGTTCCTAGTTACCGTGTCAACGTATTGTTTTGCATACGTAATGTGTGCCAACGAGCTAATTTTTCCACTAAAGGTCCCTAGCGACTGAGCCTATGAGCTATTTTGCCCATCGAAGGTGCCCAATGGATTGTTTTTGCCACCAAAGGTGACTAACCACCATGCCAACTGGTTGTTTTGCCCACCAAAAGGGCCTAGCGACTATGTCAATGTGTTGTTCTGCCCATCGATGGTGCCTGCTGATTGTGCCAACGTACTATTTTTCCCATCAAAGCTGAGCCAACGGGTTATTTTTCCAACTGAAGGTGCTTAATGACCGTGTCAACGGGCTGTTTTACCGACTAAAGGTGCCCAACAGGCTATTTTTCCCACCAAAGATGCCTAGCCGCTGTGCCACCAGGCTGTTTTTCCCACCGAAGGTGCCTAGCGACCATAGCAACGTGTTGTTTTTCCCACAGAAGGTGCCAATCCTTTGTAACAATGAGCTGTTTTGCCCCCCGAAGGTGCCTGGTGACAATGCCGATGGGATGTTATTGCCCACTGAAGGCACCCAGCTGGCTGTTTTTCCCACCAAAAGTATCTAGTGAACTTGCCAAAGCACTGTTTTGCCCACCAAAGGTGCCTACAAACTGTGCCAACGAGCTGTTTTGCCCATCCAAG
Source organism: Erythroxylum echinodendron (assembly GCA_027575705.1). Lineage (NCBI taxonomy): Eukaryota > Viridiplantae > Streptophyta > Magnoliopsida > Malpighiales > Erythroxylaceae > Erythroxylum > Erythroxylum echinodendron. The sequence goes on along the minus strand of JANZXR010047066.1, from coordinate 8,054 downwards.
GTGCCAAACTGGTTGTTTTTGCCACAAAAGGTACCTAGAAAATTTTCCAACTGGTTGCTTTGCCCACCAAAGGTACCTAGCGACTATGCCAACAAACTGTTTTACCCATCGAAGGTGCCCAATAGACTATTTTTCCCATCGGGGGTACCTAGCAACCGTGTCAACAGGTTATTGTACACACCAAAGTGTCTAGTGATAATGCCAACAGGCTGTTTTGCCAACTGAAAGGGCCTAGCGACTGTCCCAACGGGTTGTTTTACCCACTAATGGTGCCTAACCAGCTGTTTTACCCATAAAAGGTGCCTAGCGAATGTTTCGACGTGGTGTTTTGCCCACCAAATGTGCCTAGCGACTGTGCCAATGGGCTATTTTTAACACCAAAGGTGCCCAACGAGTTTCTTTTCTCACTGATGGTGCCTTACGAACATGTTGACGAGCTATTTTACCCACTAAAGGTGCCCAACGAGTTGTTTTACCAATCAAATGTGCCCCATGATCATATGAACGGGCTGTTTTGCCCACTGATGGTTAGCCAATGGGCCTTTTTTCCACCCAATGTGCCTAGTGACCGTGCCAATAGACTGTTTTGTCCACTGAAGGTCATCCAATGGGTAGCTTTTCCCACTGAAGGTGCATAGCGACTACATCAACGTGTTGTTTTGCCCATCAAAGGTGCAACAACGCATTGTTTTTCCACTGAAAGTGCCTAGCAGCCATGCCAACTGATTGTTTTGCCCACCGAAGGTTTGCCAATGGGCTTATTTTCCTACCCAAGGTCCCTAGCGACTGTCTTAATGGGTTATTTTGCCCAATGAAGGTGCCCAATAGGCTATTTTTCCCACCGAAGGTGCCTAGTGTCTGTGCCAATGGGTTGTTTTGCCCACCGATGGCACGTAGCAACTGTGCCAATGGACTATTTTTCCACCGAATGTGGGTTATGACTATGCCAATAGGTTATTTTACCCACCGAAGGTGCCCAACGGGCTATGCTCCCCATGAAAGGTACCAAGTAGCTGTGCCAACAGGATGTTTTACCCACTGAAGGAGCCTAACGATTGTGCCAACGAACTATTTTTACCACCAAAGGATCCCAACGGGTTGTTTATCCCACTTATGGTGCCTAGTGACCTTGCCAACGGGTTGTTTTACCCATCGAAGGTGACCAATGAATTGTTTTCCACACCAAAAGTGCCTAGCAACAATACCAATGGGTTGTTTTGGCCACTGAAGGTGAACCAATAGGTCATTTTTTCCATCGAACGTGCCTAGTGACCGTGCCCATAGATTGTTTTGCCTACCGAAGGTATGCCAATAGGTTTTTTTTCTTACTGAAGGTGCATAACGACTGTGTCAATTTTTGGTTTCCCATCAAAGGTGTGCCAACTCACTATTTTTCACTGCATGTGCCTACCGACCACGCCAAAAGGTTGTTTTGCCAACCGAAGGTGTGTGAACAGGCTGTTTTTCTTGATGAATGTCCCTAGTGATCATACAAACGGATTATTTTGCCCACCAAAGGTGCCCAATGGGCTGTTTTTCCCACCGAAGTTACCCAACCACTATGTCAACAGTTTATTTTACCCATCGAAGGTGCCTAAAGACCATGTCAAATAGTTGTTTTACCAACCGAGGGTCCTTAGCTACCATGCCAATGGGTTGTTTTCCCCACTGAAGGTGCCGAACTAGTTGTTTTTCCCACCAAAGCAGCCCAATGGGTTGTTTTGGCCACTGAAGGTGTGTAGTGACCATACCAACCGGTTGTTTTCCCACTGAGGGTGTCTAAAGACAGTGCCAATGGGTTGTTTTGCCCACCAAAATTGCCCAATGAGTTGTTTTTCCCACCGAAAGGGCCTAACGGCCGTGTCAACGAGTTGCTTTGCCCAGCAAAGGTGCCTAACGACCATGCCAATGAACCATTTTCCTATCAAAGGTGCCAAATAGCTATTTTTCCCATCAAGGGTGCCTAGTAACAATGTCAACAAGCTGTTTTGCACATAAAAGTGCCTAGAAACCATGCAATGTCAATAAGCTGTTTTGCGCATAAAAGTGCCTAGCAACCAAACAGTCTATTTTGCCAGCCGAAGGGGCCCAGTAAATGCACTAATGGGTTGTTTTACCCACCTTATAGGCCCAACGGGCTATTTTTCCTACCAAAGGTGCCTAGTGACCATGCGAATGAGGTGTTTTGCCCACCAAAGCTTCCTAGCAACTCCGCCTACAATGCCTAGCAACTATTCCAATGGACTATTTTACCCACTGAAGGTGCCCAACAGGTTATTTTCCTATTGATAGGTTGTTTTGCCCACTAAAGTGCCTACCAATCATTCCAACAGGTTGTTTTGCCTACTGGAGGGGCCCATGAACCATGTCAACAAGTTGTTTTACCCATCGAAGGTGCCCAACAGGCTGCCTTTCCCACCAAAGGTGCCTAGCGGCTATGCCAACAGGTTGTTTTGCCTACCAAAGATGCCTCATGACTATGCCAACGAGCTATTTTTCCCACCGAAGACGCCCAACGGGTTGTTTATCCCACTTATGGTGCCTAGCGACCTTGCCAATAGGCTACTTTACCCATCGAAGGTGCCCAAAGAACTGTTTTTCAATCCAAAAGTGCCTAGCAACCGTACCAATGGGTTGTTTTGCCCATTGAAGGTGAACCAATAGGTCGTTTTTTCCAGAAAATGTGCCTAGTATCCATTCCAATGAATTGTTTTGCCTACCGAAGGTGTGCCAACGGGTTGCTTTTCTCAACGAAGATGCATAACGACTGTGTCAATGTTTTTTTCCCATCGAAGGTGCGTCAATGCACTATTTTTCACCAGATGTGTCGGTATGCGAAAAGGCTATTTTGCCAACCGAAGCTGTGCCAACAGGTTGTCTTTCTCACCTAATGTCCCTAGTGATCAAACCAACAGACTATTTTGCCCACCAAAGGTACCCAATGGGCTGTTTTTCCCACTGAAGTTGCCCAGCCATTGCGTCAACAGTTTGTTTTGCCCACCAAAGGTGCCGAGAGACCATACCAACGGGTTGTTTTGCCAACCTAGGGTGCCTAGTGACTGTGCCAAAGGGTTGTTTTGCCTACTGAAGGTGCCCAACTGGTTGTTTTTCCCACCGAAGGTGCCCAATGGGTTGTTTTGCAAAGCAAAGGTTCCTAATGATTATGCTAACCGGTTGTTTTGCCATTGAGGGTGTTTAGAGACCGTGCCAATGGGGTGTTTTGCCCACCGAAGGTGCCCAATGAGCTATTTTGTCCACTGAAGGTGCCTAGAGACCATGCCAATGGGTTGGTTTGCCCGCTAAAGGTTCCCAACGACTATGCCGATAGACTGTTTTCCCATTGAAGATGCCCAATAGTTATTTTTCCCAATAAGGGTGCCTAGCAATAGGGTCAACAAGCTACTTTGCCCGTAAAAGTGCCTAGCAACCATGCAAACAATGGGTTTTTTTACCTACAGTAGGGGCCCAACGTGTTTTTTTTGCCACCAAAGGTGCCTAGCGACCATGCCTTTGAGGTGTTTTGCCCATCCAAGATGCCTAGCAACCATGGCAACATGTTATTTTTCCCACCAACGGTGCCCAACGGGTTGTTTTTCCCGCTAATGGTGCCTGGTGAACCAACCAACAGGCCATTTTACTCACTAAAGGTGCCCAACAAACTGTTTTTCCCACCGAAGGTGCCTAGCTACCGTGCAAACGAGCTATTTTTCCTAGCCAAGTGCCTAACGAATGTGTCAAAGTGCCCACAGAGGGTGCCTAGTGTTCGGACCAATGGGTAGTTTTATCCATCGAGGGTGCCTAGTGACCATATTAATGGACTGTTTTGCCCACCAAGGCACCCAACTAGCTGTTTTTCCCCCCAAAAGTTCCTAACATCTATGCTAATGGTCTGTTTTGCCCACAAATGTTATGCCAACGGGCTATTTTCAAACCAAAGGTGCCTATAGACTATGCCAACGGGTTGTTTAGCCCACTGAAGGCATCCAATTGATTGTTTTTCCCACTAAAGATGCCTAGTGAACGTGTCAATGGACTGTTTTGGCCAACAAAAGTGCCCAGTGACTGTGTGAACGGGTTGTTTTGGCCACCCAAGGTGCCTAGTGACTGTGTCAATGGGCTGTTTTGCACACCGAGAGAACCTAGCGACCATGTCAATGGGTAGTTTTGCCCACTGAGGATGCCTAATGACTATGCCAATGGGTTGTTTTGCCCATCGATGGTGACTAGTAATCATGTCAACGTATTGTTTTACCTACTGAAGCTGCACCAACGGGATATATTTCCCACCAAAGATGCTTAGCGACCATGCCAATAGGCTATTTTACACACAAAGGTTACCTAACAAACTATTTTCCCTACCGAAGGTCCCTAGTGACCATGCCAACGACCTATTTTGCCCATCAAAGGTGCCTAACAACTTTGCCACCAAGTTGTTTTGCCCGCCCAAGGTGCCTAGAGACTATGCCAATGAGCTGTTTTGACCACTAAAGGTGTCTAGAGACCATGTCAATTGGGTGTTCTGCCCATTGAAGGTGCCCAATGAGTTGTTTTTCCCATTGAAGGGGCCTAGCGGCCGTGCCAACTGGTTTATTTGCCCACTGAAGGTGCCTAACAATTGTGTCAATAGACTGTTTTCCTTGGAAGGTGCCCAAAAGGCTATTTTTCCCATCTAGGGTGCCTATCAACTATGTCAACAGGCTATTTTTCCCACCAAAGTGCCCAGCGGCCATGAAAACAGGCTATTTTGCCAAACGAAGGCGCCCGGCGACCATGTCAACAGGTTGCTTTACCCACTGTAAGTGCCCCATGGGTTGTTTTTCCCACCAAAGGTGTCTAGCGATCGTGACAGCGGGCTATTTTTCCCACTGATGTTTCCCAACGAATTGTTTTCCCCACTGATGGCGCCTAGCAACTGACCCAATAGGCTGTTTTACCCATTGAAGGTGCCCAACAAACTATTTTTCCCACCGAAGGTGCCTAGTGACAGCGTCAATGTGCGGTTTTACCTACTGAAGGTGTCCCAACGGGTTGTTTTCCCACCAAACGTCCCTATGGACTATATCAACGAGCTATTTTACCCACCGAAGGTGCCTAGTAGGCTATTTTTCCCACCAAAGGTGTCTAGCAACTATGTCACCAGGTTGTTTTGTCCACCTAAGGAGCCTAGTGACCATGTTAACAAGCTGTTTTGCCCACTAAGGGTGTCTAGAGACTATGCCAATGGGGTGTTTTACCCACCGAAGGTGCTTAATGTATTGTTTTTCCCACCAAAGGGGCCTAGCGACTGTTCCAATGCATTGCTTTCTCACAAAAGATGCCTAGCTACCGTGCCAACGGACTATTTTCCCATCGAAGGTGCCCAATAGGCTATTTTTCCCATCAAGTGTTCCTACCAATCTTGTCAAAAGGTTGTTTTGCCCACCAATGTTCCTAGCGACCGTGTAAACAGGCTGTTTTATAACCAAAGGGGCCCAGCGACCATGGCAATGGATTTTTTCACCCATTGTAAGTGCCCAACGTACTATTTTTCCCACCAAAAGTGCCTAACGACCGTGTCAGTGAGGAGTTTTGCCCTCCGAAGATGCCTAGCGACCATGCTAATGGGCTATTTTTCCTATTGAAGGTGCCCAACAAGTTGTTTTTCCTATTGATGATGCCTAAAGACCTAGCCAACGAATTATTTTACCCACCAAAGGTGCCCAACAATTGTTTTTGCCACTGAAGGTGCCTAATGACCTTTTGAATAGGGTGTTTTACGCACCCAAGGGGCCTAGCAGCCGTGCGAACAGGTTGCTTTGCACACCGAAGGTGCCTAATGACTGTGCCAATGGACTATTTTCCCATCGAAGGTGCCCAATAGGATATTTTTCCCGTCGAGTGTGCCTAGCAATCGTGTCAAAAGGCTATTTTACTAGTCAAAATGCCTAGCGACCATACAAACATGCTGTTTTACCAACTGAAAGGGCTCAGTCACCTTGTCAATGGGTTTTTTAACCCACTGTAGGTGCCCAATAGGTTGTTTTTCCCACCAAAGGTGTCTAGCGACCATGCCAATGAGGTGTTTTGTCTACCAAAGGTGCCTAACGACTGTGCCAATGGGCTATTTTTCCCATCGAAGGTGTCAAACGGGTTGTTTTTCCTATTGATGGTGCCTAGTGATCAAGCCAACAAGCTTTTTTACCCATTGAAGGTGCCCAACAAACTGTTTTTGCCACTGAAGGTGACTAGTGACTGTGTGAATGCCTTGTTTTACCCATGCAGGGTGCCTAGTGTCCTAGCGACCATATCAATGGACTGTTTTACCCACCAAAGACACCTAGCTGGTTGTTTTTCCCACCTAAAGTTCTTAAGAACTATGCCAATAGGTCGTTTCGCCCACCAAAGGTGCCCCAACGAGCTATTTTTCCCACCAAAGTGCCTAGCGACAGTGCCAACGAACCATTTACCCCACCGATGGCACCCAACTGGCTGGTTTTCCCATCAAAGGTGCCTAGCAACCGGGAAAATGAGCTGTTTTAGCTGCCCAAGGTCCTCACGACTGTGTCCATGGGCTATTTTGCTTACCAAGGGTGCCTAACCCCCATGTGAATGGGTAGTTTTGCTTACCAAGGGTGCCTAACAACTGTGCCAATGATTGTTTTCCCCTTCAAGGGTGCCTCGCGACCGTTCCAATCAACTATCTTGCCTATCGAAGACACCCAATTGCATATTTTTCCCACCAAATGCACCCAACGGGCATTTTTTCCCACCAAAGGTGCCCAATGGGAAGTTTTGCCCACCGAACATGCCCAGCGACCATGCCAACGGTTTTTTTGCCCACAAATGGTGCCTAGTGACGTTGCTAACGGACTATTTTCCCGTTGATGGTGCACCAACAGGTTGTTTTTCCCTCTGAAGGTGGCTAGTGACTGTGTGAAAGGGTTGTTTTATCCACCAAAGGTCCTAACAGACTGTTTTTACCCACTGTACCAACAGGTTGTTTTGCCTACACAAGGGGCCTAGTGGCCATGTCAAGGGGTTGCTTTGCCCACCGAAAGTTCCTAATGACCGTGCCAATGGATTGTTTTCCCATTGAAGGTGCCCAACAAGCTATTTTTCCCATCAAGGTTCCCTAGCAACTGTGTCAACAGGCTGTTTTATCAACAAAAGTGCCTAGCATCCATGCAAATAGGTTGTTTTGCCAACCGAAGGGGCCCAGTGACACTGTCAATGGGCTATTTTACCCACCGTAGGTGCCCAACAGGCTGTTTTTCCCACCAAAGATGCTTAGCGACTGTGCCATCGAGGTGTTTTTCCCACAAAAGGTGCCTAGCGACTGTGTCAATGAACTATTTTTCTTATCGAAGGTTCCCAACGGGTTGTTTTTCCCATTGATGGTGCCTAACGACCAAGCCAACGAGCTGTTTTACAAACTAAAGGTGCCCAACAAACTATTTTTGCCACTGAGCATGCATACTAACTGTGTGAATGCGTTGTTTTGCCAATGGACAGTGCCTAGCATCCGAGCCAACAGGTAGTTTTACCCATAGAGGTTGGATAGCAACCATATCAACGGACTATTTTACCCACCAAAGGCACCCGAATGGTTATTTTTCCCACATAAAGTTTCGAAGAACTGTGCCAACGGGTTGTTTTACCCACCAAATGTGCACCAACTGTCTATTTTTCCCACCAAAGGTGCCTAACGATTGTTCCAATGGGCTATTTAGCCCACCAAAGACACCCAACAGGCTGTTTGTCCCACCAAAGGTGCCTAGCGACCATACGAACGGGCTGTTTTAGCCCCCCAAGGTGCCTAGCGATCGTGTCAATAGGATATTTTGCATACCAAGGGAGCCTAACGACCATAACAATGGGTAATTTTACCTACCAAGGGCACCTAATGACCGTGCCAATGGTTGTTTTGGTCACCGATGGTGCTTAACTATCGTGCCAACATACTATTCTGCCCACTGAAGGTAAGCCAATGAGCTATATTTGTTGGAACGCGTATGGCCCAAAGTATTCACAATACACTGCGGAAAGACCATAACACAACATAATGTATAACCGAA
>JANZXR010047055.1:0-13230 GCA_027575705.1 Erythroxylum echinodendron | reverse complement strand
TCACAATTAAAAACCGGGAAAATGTCATGCATGCATGTACATTCATTTCATGTGCAAAAATTTCACTATTTATTATTTATGTGCATATATGAATGCATGAATATGTCAAAAACACTTTAAAATACTCCTAACCCATTCCAATTTACCAAAAAATGCCCTTCCCATAAGTGAGGGGATGTTACATTAGTGTTGACGAACACATTTGGTCATATGTTCGTCTTTTTCTCTCTCTTTAGAAATTATTTGTGCTATTCATTGCTTAATATTTTGGGTATTCATATATGAATGCTTAATGTTATCATTCTTAATAGATTATTTTATGTATGGACCCATTGCTAAAATCTATATTACAATATGTAATCATTGTAACATTAATTGATTTGGGGTAAACTAATGGTTGTGTATCATTTGGAATAACATAGCATAGGTTAGATGACCTGAGCTTATGTTATTGTTTCCTAGATTAACCTATTTTCCTAGTTTATAATGCAGTTACCACACTAAATCTAGAGGGCTTATTCTAGGATGTTTGATGGATATGTTTAATCAAAGAGCTTATTTTGATTAGGTATAACCTAAGGAAAAATTAGGGTTATTAGAGCATATTATTAACCTACGATTAATAGTTTCTAAGAAAGGTATAAGAACAATATAATGATTAAGTATTCCTATCCATGTATAGGCTTACATTAAACTGAGAACTGAATTCTAAATTGGTTCATCAATCTTATCATTGTTGCACCATTTGACTTTGTTTGTTTTCAATAGTTCAATTTCGCTTTAATTTTCTTAATAGAATCTATACAAAAGCCCTTTATATCCTAAAAACCGATTAATGCATTGCAAAAGCTAGACACACGCTCTCTATGAATACAACCCCTACTCACCATTAATTCAAATTTAGTTTGCAGAGTTAAGTTTAACTTTTTGGTGTGTTCGACGCCCATCAAAATACTAAGGGGTTATTAGAGTTTGGCACTTTGAGAGAATTTAAGGTGTTTACTTTGTACATATTCTCCATAATTTTTAGGGATGCTTTGGGCTTTTGATCGATGGTGATATGAACTTGAATTACGACTTTTAAGGAATTGTTTTTCTTCATTTTCTTTTTGAGTCCAACATTAGTAACTCAGTAAAATCTCCCTTAGTAAATTGTTTCCTTATTGTTCTCCATATTTTCCTTTGGTTATCCATAGATGGCTTCTACTGATATGTAACACTTACTAAATCTTCATAAGTAGAATCATCTATATGTAGTTTGGTAAATCCTTCTTCACGATCTAAGGAACTAGCATTGTTCATTAAATTAAGGTGAAGCAAAAAAAGAAAGAAAGAAAGTCTTAGGGAATATCTTACATAGATATAGTTTATCTATTAATTTTTTTAAACCTTGATCACCATTCTAATTTTGTGTTTTATAATTACCAATTGTTCATTTTTTTCTTTTTCTCAATCATATTTAAAAATCTAAATAATTAAGTTTGTATGAAATTAGTAGTTCATAACTAATACTACTTGTATTAGCTAGTGCTTACTGTAGCTATACCATGAATTTATAGTTAAAATAAAATACTACCATTAAATACATTGGCATTGGATATTGATAAGTTCTAATTAGGTTATATTTTTAACGTTATTTTGTCATCATTTTGCTTGTGCTTGGATAATTTTTATTAGATTAGTACTTAATGAAACTTATATTTTATTTAAAGGCCTTATTTTATCGCCTTAATAAAGGAGCAATTAATTTGGGTAAGTTAAAGCCAAGTTAGAGACGTTTTCATATGATTTTAAAGGAATAAGAGTCATAAACACGTAATGTTCTAATTGGGTAGGGTATTAGTTCATTTATTTCTTTAATAATTTGTTATATGAATAAATGAGACTCAAATACAAACTTATGTTTATTCCTTCAGACTCATATTCTCAAGATAAATCCTCATATGCATAATGTTGGGTTAGTTATTGAGTTGTTAAGCAAGTAAGTGTGAAAAACAAATAGATATTGTTCCCATATTTGTGTTAACTTTTATCAAAATTCTAGAGTTTTATATAAAAGAAGATAAAGAGGGACAAATGAGAGAAGAGTAGTTATAAAGAGTTGAGCCAAAGTGTTTTTTGACCTAAAAGGAGCATATTTCATTCAAAGGCCTTGTTTTAGCTTCCAAATAAAGAACGAACAAAATTTGGCAAGTTAAAGTCATATTAGAGAAGTTTCAAATGATTTTAAAGTAAAATGAGTCAAACACAAACAATGTTCTAATTGTGTAGGCCAATGGTTTATTTCATTTCTTTAAAACTTTTCCAAATGAATAAATATGGACTTGTGTTTACGTGTTCAGACTTATATTTGAAGTAAATCACACATTAATATAGAAATTACTTATAATAGACAAAATACACAAGAAGGAGGCATTAATTGTGTATTCTTTTCGTGAATACAAAAAATTTAATATTTCTGATAAGAACTTCTCTAACTTGTTAAAAGACTATCACAAACGTTATATGAAAATTTTTATGAGTTAAATTGCAAATAACTTCTATATACTTGTTTTAAGAAAAAATTAGAATAAGTTGAGGGATAGAAGATAGATACTACGATTTTATTCTGCTTCGCCACAAACTGTGGGCTATGTCCAGTCCTCAGAATTCGTCTGAGTATTCAGTGTATTTCAACAAATTACAAGTATTCTTTCTCCCTTCTAGAGCCTCTTCAGGTCTCTTACACCAAGTATTCTTTTAGCTATCTTAGCTTCTCCAGGCTCTTAGCCTTTTCTTTCTCTCTCTAGAAAGATATCGTGAACTATTACAGTAGTTTAGCTCTCTAGTATCGCACTACAGAATTTTTCTTTTCTAAGTATACACTTGAACGCTCAAAAGTTGTAGGATCAAAGGTTTCTCGAAAAGTTGTTTAATCTTCAACTACGACTATTAATTATAGTCTAAGTCTCCAACTGCTTCTTGATTCTTAAAAACCGCTTCTTGAGTTTTGATAACCGCATCTTGAATCTTGATAACCGCTTTTTAGTTGAGTTCTATAACTAACTCAAACTAACTAATTGCTCAACGTGCTAGCGTATCTTCTACTTTATATCGTCTGTGTTTTCTTCTGTATCTTCTGCTTCTTCTGTGCTTCTACTTCTTCTGTACTTTGTGCTTCTTCTGTGTTTCACTTCTTCTGTATCTTTAATTCTTCTATGATTTGTTTCTTCTATGTTTCGCTTCTTCTATATTTTGCTTTCTTCTGTATCTTTACTTCTGCTGTATCTTTGCACTTCTTCTATGCTTTGCGCTTCTTCTGTATCTTTACTTCTTCTATGTTTTGCTTCTTCTGTGTTTCGCTTCTTCTGTATCTTTGCACTTCTTCTGTGATTTGTGGTCCTTCTGTATTTTGTTTCTTGTGTGTTTCGCTTCTTCTGTATCTTGCTTCTTCTGTGCTTCTACTTCTTCTGTGTTTTGTTTCTTCTGTGTTTCTACTTCTTCTGTATCTTACTTCTTCTGTATCTTTACTTCTTCTATGTTTTGCTTCTTCTGTGTTTCGCTTCTTCTGTATCTGTACTTCTTCTCTCTTCTACTTCTTCTGTGTTTTTCTTTTATATCTTTCTTCTTCTATCTTTTGCTTCTTCTGTGTTTCACTTCTTCTATATCTTTACTGCTTCTGTCTTCTACTTCTTCTGTGTTTTCTTCTGTATCTTTCTTCTTCTATCTTTTGCTTCTTCTGTATTCTACACTTCTTCTATACTTTTCTTCCGTGTTTTGTACTTCTGCACACTTACCACACTCATCAAACTAGTTCATTTATTTCTAACATTATTATTATTTGATTGTCAGCAAAATTAATCATCGTAAAGTCCTCCTGACTTAACAATCTCCCCCTTTTTGATGATAATAAATAATCATAATTTAGAAAGATAAAAATGAATGAACTATTTTTATTCAGATAGTAAATAGGAAGACAGTAAGCAATGTACACATATGTTATCTTCTTGTATCTGTTCTTCTCTTCTTTCTTCTGCTTCTGCTTTTCTTCTGCTTCTTCTTTTCTTTCTTCAGCTTATGTTCTTCTCCCCCTATTCTTTTCTTCTTTATTTTTCCTTTTACTTTTCTCCCCCTTTCTTATGTTCTTCTCCCCCTATTTTTTATTAATCAAAAAGGTTTTTCTAGATGCTGCATGATTTCAGAAAACATATGTTAGATGTCAGTCCTGATCAACTTGAGGTCTTCTTCAACTGTCACCCAAAGATAAGCTACTTCCTCATGTAGACCACCAACGAAGTCCCTCAGATCATCAACCTTAGTGTGAATTTCTTCAATCTCCTTCACTAAGGCTTCCTAACTCCATTGCTGAGAGTGACTAACTTCTTCCATCCCAATTGTAGGAACTTGTTGAGGTGCATTTGATGGATGGAAGTTCGTTTCAGCATATGTTTCTGAAGGTAACACATCTAATTCAATGATTCTCAAAACAAGAGGTTTGAACAATTTTTTTTTTCAAGGAGATCAAAGTGATCAGGTTTTGCTAGTTTTGGTATTGGTTTGCCAAGAAGATGAAGGACATCTTTAATTGATGGTATAGAACTCAAAGGTCTAAAGTGGATAAGTAGGTTCACAAAAGTTTCTAAGTTGAAACGGATACCTCCAGCCATGATAGTTCTGAAATGTCCTTTAGTCACCCTTCCAACTACCTGAGAAGTTGCATCTGTGGTGAAGTGTCCACAATGACTTCCTGATGCTTTCAAAATGTGGTGTGAAACATAGATGCCTCTTGGTTGTTCTACATTTCATGCATCATCTATGCTTCTCACAGTTTCTTGTATCTGCTCATCTGTAAGGTCACCTGTTTTTCCATCAGGGTACATCTTCTGCTTCCCTTTTTCTACATTGCGTACAATGTTTGAAGCTCTAGGTTACACATCAGGTACAATATTGATCAGTGTTCTACTTGGAACAAGGTAGATAGTATATCGATCCTTTGTCATTTTCAACATATATGGTTTTGATTTTTCATCTCTCAGAATCCCATATAATCTTCTCTCTTCATGATTCAAAAGATGTATAGACTAATTATTGACCAAGATAGGTTCAACTTGTACCTTGATTATCCTTTTCACAGGTTCTCTTATTATGATTGAGCTTTTGCCTCTCACAGGTACCATTTCTTCTATCACCTTCATTCTTAAGTCCTCTTTTCTAATAGGACTATGAAAATCAACTGATTTTTCCTTCTGATTAACACTAGTTGAAGTACTCTCTTTCTGATTGGACTTTAAATTCTTATTTTCTTCTACCAGTCTAGAAAGTGGTTGGGGTTGGGGTCTCTTCTTCTCAAACTACAACTTCCTCTTAATCTCTGTCTCTTTTGTTGACTTTGTCTGCTGTTGTTGCAAGATTGAGATCAAAGACCTAGTTGCTTGAGGTGCTTTTTCTACCTTCTCAGAATCTTCACCAGGAATCAATTTTGTTTATCTCTTCTTCTCTTTTTGTCATAGAGTTAGTAACCTTAGTGATCTTCTTGATTTCTTAACTTGTCAACATTAAGGGTCTCTCCTTTTCTTTTCAATGACACTTGTTTTTAAGATAGATGCACCTGGCTTTCTCCTTTTTATAAAATTGTCTTATCTTTAACTGCCACCTCAGACGATTTATTCTTCTTTTCTTCTGTATCCATTCTTTTTGAGGGTTGAGGTTTCTTCCACTCAGTGGGAGTAACATTTCTACTTACACTGCGTCTCATAGTACGCTCCCCCTCAGTTCTTGGTTTCACCATAGAAGTTGTCTCCTCCTTTTCTTGAAGATCTAGGAACATAGACCTTCTTCCCGTCACGTGTCGCGAGCATCCACTGTCCAAATACCATTGTTACTAGCTGCTTCTTCCAAGGAAGGAGATCTATAGTAGATATTATGTTCTTTTTCGGTACCTAGATTTTCTTGGGTCCTTTAGGGTTAGTCTTAGAATTATTCAGAGAATAAAAAGAAGACTGGTGAAATTTCTTTCTATAAGGAACAAACTTCTTTTTATAATGACTATTGCTTTCAGTAAACCCTAGACCACTCTTAGTGTCAATAGTTTCTAATCATATCATTCATTTTCTTCGTACTTTCAGTAAAGTTTGATAAATATGCTAAAAGAGAATTAATCCTTTGTTTCAACTAACTAATTTCCTAAGATCTATCGATAGAAACTTTTTTCTTCATATCCCCTACTTGTTTCTTAAGACAAACGTTTTCTTTTTCTAACACTTCCGTGTTCCTCAAGTTTTCGACAAACTTCCTTTTAAAAATCTATACTGCTTTAGTATAACATATGAATCTTCTAACAATTCTAAATATGCATCTTGAAGTTCATTAAAGTTAGAAGTTACCTCCTTGTCACCCTCTTTTTCAGCTACCAAGCGTAGATTTGCTTGTTTTGATGCTTCTGAATCCGAATTATATTTAGATGAATCCAAATCTTCCCAAGTTACCATCATACTCCTTTTATTTCCTTTATTGTTCTTCGGTTCTCTTCTAAGCAGCGGACATTCAGACTTGTAGTGTCCTGGCTTGTTACACTCGTAGTAAATGATAGAGGTCTTGTAGTTCTTGACTTCTTCTTTTCTATTTTTCTTAAAATAAAATTTCTTATTTCCTTTTGCTTTCTTTTTCCACATCCTTCTGATCTTTCTTAAAATGAAAGACCATTCGTCATCATCTTCACTTGAATCTTGATCAGATTTACTAGTATCATCATTCTTGACTTCTTCAATCTTTAATGCTTTTGATGAAGAGCTTATATTTGTATGAGTCTTGTGATTTTTCTGACGAGCCTTTAATGCTATAGGTTTGTCTCTTTTAGGTTTTTCTTCAGCATCAAGCTCTACTTAATGTATCTTCAAAGAACCAAGCAATTCATTTAGCTTTAGTTTACTCAAGTCCTTGGCTTCTTGAATTGCAGTGACTTTACGTCTCCATCTTTTAGGCAGACTTCTGAGAATCTTCCTCACATGGTCTTCATTATTGTAGATTCTCCCAAGAGCTTTAAGTCCATTAACGATAGTTTGAAATCGTCCAAACATCTGATCAATAGACTCATCTTCTTTCATTTTAAACAGCTCATACTGATGTACAAGAATACAGATCTTAGACTCTTTCACCTGGTTTGTGTCTTCACGTGCGATGGATAAAGTGTCACTCATCTCCTTCGCAGTTTTGCATTCATAAACTTTATCATACTCACTTATTATTAAAGCACAATTCAAAAAGAACTTAGCCTTTGAATTTAGTTAAAATCTGGCTTTGTGATCAGCTGACCATCTGTTACAAGGAATGGTATTTCCTTCATCATCTACTGGTATGTCCGGTCCATTCTCGATGATATCTTAAAGATCAATGTGTGTGGATTCTATGAAGAGCCGCATCTTGTTCTTCTAATAATGATAATCTTCACCATTGAACACAGAAGGTCTTGTAACGGAGGCACCTTTAGCTATAAAAACATGTGATTCAGCCATAGATCTTTGTCCTCACTTTGTAAAGGTGGTTCTTGGAAACCAAGCTCTGATACCAATTGAAGTAAATCACACATTAATATAGAAATTACTTATAATAGACAAAAATACACAAGAAAGGGGGTTGAATTGTGTATTCTTTTCGCGAATACAAAAACTTTAATATTTCTAATAAGAAATTCTCTAACTTGTTAAAAGACTATCATAAACGTTATATGAAAATATTTATGAGTTAAATCGAAAATAACTTCTATATACTTGTTTTAAGAACAAAATAGAATAAGTTGAGGGATAAAAGATAGACACTGCGATTTTATACTGGCTTACCCCAAACCGTGGGCTACGTCCAGACTTCAGAATTCATCTGAGTATTCACTATATTTCAACAAATTACAAGTATTCTTTCTCCCTTCTAGAGCCTCTTCAGGTCTCTTACACCAAGTATTCTTTCAGCTATCTTAGCCTTTCCAGGCTCTTAGCCTTTTCTTTCTCTCTCTAGAAAGATATCGTGAGCTATTGTTATAGTAGTTTAGCTCTCCAGTGTCGCACTACAGAATTTTTCTTTTCTATGTATACACTTGAACGCTCAAAAGTTGTAGGATCAAAGGTTTTTCGAAAAGTTGTTTAATCTTCGACTACGGCTATTATTTATAGTCTAAATCTCCAGTTGCTTCTTGATTCTTGATAACCACTTCTTGAGTCTTGATAACCGCTTCTTGAATCATGATAACTGCTATTTAGTTGAGTTCTGTAACTAACTGAAACTAACTAACTGCTCGACGTGCTAGCGTATCTTCTGCTTTGTATTGTCTGTGTTTTCTTCTGTATCTTCTGCTTCTTCTGTGCTTCTACTTCTTCTGAACTTTGCGCTTCTTCTATGTTTCACTTCTTCTGTATCTTTACTTCTTTAGCGTTTTGCTTCTTCTGTGTATTGCTTTCTTCTGTATCTTTGCGCTTCTTCTGTGCTTTGCGCTTCTTCTGTATCTTTACTTCTTCTATGTTTTGCTTCTTCTGTGTTTCACTTCTTCTGTATCTTTGCGCTTCTTTTATGCTTTGTGCTCCTTCTGTATTTTGTTTCTTGTGTGTTTCGCTTCTTCTATATCTTGCTTCTTCTATGCTTCTACTTCTTCTGTGTTTTGTTTCTTCTGTATTTCTACTTCTTCTGTATCTTGCTTCTTCTGTATCTTTACTTCTTCTATGTTTTGCTTCTTTTGTGTTTTGCTTCTTCTGTATCTTTACTTCTTCTATCTTCTACTTCTTCTGTGTTTTTCTTCTGTGTCTTTCTTTTTCTATCTTTTGCTTTTTCAGTGTTTTGGTTCTTCTGTATCCTTACTTCTTTTGTCTTCTACTTCTTCTGTGTTTTTCTTCTTTGTCTTTCTTCTTCTATCTTTTGCTTCTTCTGTATTCTCCACTTCTTCTATATTTTTCTTCTGTGTTTTATACTTCTACACACTTAACACACTCATCAAACTAGTTCATTTATTTATAACATTATTATTATTTGAATGTCATCAAAATTAATCATCGTAAAGTCCTCCTGACTTAACAATATTCTCAAGATAAATCCTCAAATGTAAGATTACCGTTTAGTTTTTGAGTTATTAAGACAATGAGTGAAAAACATACATGCATTGGTACCATATTGGAGGTAACTCTTAAGAAAAATTTAAAGTTTTGTATAAAAAAAAGATAGAAAGGGATATATGACATAAAAGTAGTTACAAATAGTTGAACTTGATTGTACTAGGACATAAAAGGGGCAACTTTATACTAATCTTTTGTATTCAATGATATTACTTCTTTAGCATTAGTATTTGATTCTTTTAATAAAATTTTTAAAAATTTTCAAAATATCAATTTATCTTGACCAAATATTTTTCAAATCAATATTAATTGATAGTATTAGAGCCTTTTCATAATTACTTTAGGATGACAAATTTTATATTCATCCACTTAATAACTTCCATATGGTTCATGTCATACCAAATGACTAACCAAGTAAGCTAGCCTTGACTATGATATCTTATAAGTAGTATCTAAATACCGTAACTTCTATATGAGATATTTTAGAAATTTCAAGTTAAGGGACCACTTATGCAATTATTACAATGAGCATTTCTATAAACACACAAGTAGTATTTCATATGAAATTCTTACATTAGGTCAATTTAGTAAAGTTACTCTCTAATAAGCACACATACGTTTGTTTAGCTATCTTCATATTGTAGTATATAAGATTAGCAAATTCATCCATAAGAAAAAATTGTTTCTTATGCTAGTTATTTTGATTTATTAATGTCTAGTTTTAATAAATCAACAATTAGAAAAATTTTAGGGATAATAAATAAAATACAATATAAATTTCATTATGATTTTATTTGTAAAGCATTTTTATTTCATAAACTTTATCTTATATGCTAGTTAATTAAACAAGCATGTATAGAATAAATTATAACTTTAATAAATTATGTTAAGCAGCGGGTGGATTGAATAAATTGTTTTCATATAATATGAAATATCGTGCTCACGTACGAGCATCAGACATTCCATAAATAGTTTATTGTTTAAAAGTTAGAAGCACCCAATTCCCTTTCTTTTTAATGTCTTTGGAGACAACAGTGTCATTTGTCACTTTTGTCCGAGTCTGAATTTTCTGTCTAATTTTATGATGTCTTATTCTGTTCCCTGAATTTCAGCCATTTATTTATATGAGTCCTGCATGGGTCTTGCATAAATAAATACGGGATCCGCATAAATAAATGACTGAGATTCATGGCACAGAATAAAACACTATAAAAATTGAATAGAGAATCCTATCTCTTTTTGTCGCCTGTAGAGTGATGTAGCAAGATTATAGACAGAGAAATGATGCGTGCATGAGGATTGTGTGGTGTGTCATAGACTGTCAGCGATATTAGCTGAACATATCTCTGTATTAAGTGCATACAGATTCCTAATATTCTGTAATTTTTGTTTTTGATATGTTACTCACTTTGTAAATTTGAACGGATATTTAAGGCTTTGACCCAAAACTTGACATAGACGGAGCTGTGTGTAAGAAAAAGACTGAGAGGACGTAGTGTGTGAGCGTTCATATGTATAAAAGACTAATTAATTAAGTGTACCTATGAGTGACTGTTTGGAAACATGCTGTAGAGGTGAGCGGGCAATTTGCATGATTTCACCAGGATTGGTTATTTAAGGACTTATTTTGTGGGTAAAAATGTAAAGGTAACTTTTAAAGCCAATATATGTCTATTTAGTAGATGATATCCATTCTCCATGTCTGGGAACAAGCAATAGTTCGTCAACCGCTGTAGAGTTATATTTAGTTAAGCTGTTTATTCTACGGACACATGATTTAGCTAATTCTAAGCTCTAAAGGGAAACAGAAGAAAGAAGCATAAATCAGGACCATCGGAAGTGGGCAGAATGACTTACTATTTATTTATTCTTCGCTTTTCGTAAAATTCTTACACACTTTACTTGATAATTACTCTGGACCACCGTTAGATTCTTAACCAATAAATAGAAGCTGAAATGGTTAATCCAGGATTTAGTTGAAGCTGAAGCCAAGCAATCAGTCTCCAACCTACGACAGCGTCACCAACATTTCACCACAATAGGCCTCCTCACAAAGTGTTTATTATCTGACCATACCACTTCGCCAAATACATATTCCTTCCCTGCATTGCGTTTTTTTCTTGCCAGGATCACCTTGAAGTTCTTCTCCTCTCCAACCTTCCTGATCACTAAGCTCTCTGGCTCAATAAAAACTGATATTCCCCATGGTTTCTTTATTCGAACTTTGTAAGTTCCTGGAGTGCCAACATTTTTAACTTTTCGAGTTATGGTGATTGACCCACTGAATCGAGTGACTGTAATGGAAAGGTTGAAGTTAGCTAGGTTATTGGGTTTGGAGGGGCATTTATATGGAGCCTGTGATGAGAAAGATGAAATTTGTGTTCCTTTGTACCCGAATGCACATAGAAAGTTCAGGTAATCAGAGGAAGTCAAGTCGTAAACCAACCCTGGATCCATAGCTTGGTTAGGTCTTATATGTCCTGCTCCGTAATTGAATGGAGTTGCTTTACAATACGACACATTGACAATTGGCTCCATTTTGTTGTCCTTTGTCCTCGCTGGAAATTGCAAACTAGGTTACCATTAGAGGCTGCTCAAGTACATAAGAATTGTCCATATACAGAAATGTGAGCCCAGCAAAGTCACCTAAGGTACAAGGACTAATACACGTACCACTAGTCATGATTGATGATTTAATTGCCGTTGGACTCCAACTTGGATGCAGTGATTTAAGAAGGCCAACAATTCCTGAAACATGAGGGCATGACATTGACGTTCCTGAGAGTGAGTTAAGTAGAACTCTTTGCATGTCAAAGGCTGCTTTAGTTGGCCCTTGTGCTTCTGTGTATGCTGCTATGATACTCACTCCTGGTGCTGTGATGTCAGGCTGAAACGTGGAGAATAACTATAAAATTCTGAATGCAATAACAAATATTTTGAAGCAAAAAGATTGAGATGTTGCTAATGCCTTGAGAAGCTCTGGTGTCACCATGTTAGGTCCCCCTTGGAACAAAAAGCTTCCATCACAGGGGCTGGCCTCGTACCAATTTGTGTTTTGGGAAGTGTAATATAGGCTACAGGAGACCTATCAGGATTATGAAGTGATTAAGGAAGAATTTATTAGATTTGATTAACCGAGATGAACATTTTGCTAAAATGTGCTGAACATCAAGCAAAAGTCGGAAAGTAATGTCATCATTACTTGGTTGAATTGGTTGAATTGATGTAATTGAAGACAGCAAGACCATTGGAGTAATTCAGTTGCAAAGCAGGAAGGACATGAGGATCACGAAGAATTTCATTGCCGTTTAGCTCATTATTAGCAAGAACCATTCCTGCAGCACCCATAAGAGCAGCTTGTTCACCCTTATCCACCCTTGCATTTACCCATCTAAGACAGACCAAGATCTTTCCCCTTGCCATTTTCTGATCAAGTGCTCCAGCTTAGCACAACAAACTGCTTGATGTTGATCAAAATCTTAGTTGCAAATGAGATGATAAATGGTTTTTAGTTTCAGAAGCGTAATAACTTGAGTCATGAAAAATTGATGGCTGTAACTGAATTTGATAACAACAATAACTTGCATTGTTTAGGCTCTTACGCGGCCAAGGCAGATGCATTAGGTGCTCTAGCATCAGCAGCACTCATAAGTGGGAAATATTTGTTAATTGGTAAGGCTGTTTCCGATAGACTCTCTCCCTTTCAGGCCAAACACATTGCAGTCAATAGATGAGACAGAATAATCATGGAAATGCTGTAGGGAATGTCGACCAATGATAATTTTGCTAAGACTACAACAAGTGAGCTAGAAAGGAGAAAGGGACCTTGTAGCTAATGTGGTTGCCAAGCACTACATAACTTGGGAATTCCCTGTCCATGGTGCTGGCACCAACAGTGATGTGCCATGGTGTAAATATACAGACAGTACCATCAGGAGGACCAGAATTCCCAGCAGAGCAAATCACTACAATTCCGCGTTTAACTGCATGGAAAGAGCCAATTGCAACGCTGTCATTGAAGAATGGCGTAGGATAACCTCCCAAGGACATGGACAAAACATCAACACCATCAGCTATGGCAGCATGTAACATCCCGTTTCCATAGAACGGGTCGGACCTGAGAAACAGGCCCAAGTGAGGTCAATCGGAGAAGTTAGGA
>JANZXR010047044.1:0-13230 GCA_027575705.1 Erythroxylum echinodendron | reverse complement strand
GGTATAAGACCTTATTTTATCCTTGTAAACTTTAGATTAGTTGATTAATAAAATTCAGAGATATTCTCTTCAAGAAAAGCGTGTTTTTTTTGTTGTTACTTCAAGGATTGCATCACTTATCAAGGCGATGGCTTGTGGCGTGTTCAATTCTTTTGTTTTCTTTAGGTTTAGGTCTCAATTTCATATAATTGGGGTTTGAACTAGCATGTTCCTATAATAGAAAGATTGAAGATTTGATTCAATAGGGTTAGGGAGTTTCAAGAACCTTGTTTTCTTGGGGTTTCCATATCAGTTGGTATCAAAGCTTTGGCTTAATTCTATTGAACTCATACATATGTTTTTACTTGTTAGTTTCTTTGAAAATTTCGTTTCTTTTTGGTTGTGACAAATCTGATCATGATCTTTTGTGTCTTTTTGAATTCTTGTTTCTGAATTAATATTCTTGTTTTCTTTTAGTGAATCTTTGTTTTCTTGATCTTCAGACCTAAATAAAAAGGAATCAGAAAAGAAAAAACGTGAAAAAATGAAAAAAGAAAGAAAAAGGAGTCATAAAAAAACGTGAGAAAAACGAAAAAAGAAAGAAAAAGGAATAAAAAAGAAAGAAATCGTGAAAAAAAACAAAAAAGAAAAGAAATTTCAAGATTGATCAAGAAACATCCAAGATTGTGATTCTTTGAATCTTTGTTTGATCTTTCATTCAAGATTTGTTCTATTCATTCAGGATTCATCTATATTGTCTTTCTTTCATTCAAGAACCTATCAAGAAACATCCAAGATTGTGATTTTTTGAATCTTTGTCTGATCTTTCATTCAAGATTTGTTCTATTCATTAAAGATTCATCTATATTGTCTTTCTTTCAATCAAGAATCTATCAAGAAACATCCAAGATTGTGATTCTTTGAATCTTTGTTTGATCTTTCATTCATGATTTGTTCTTATTCAAGATTTGTTACTTGGTTTATTTCTTGTTTTGGTACCTATCTTTGCTTCTCTACATTGATTTGAACAATTCTTGCACTCATAATTGTTCAATTGACACAAGAATCGTTGCGTACACTACCCTTCATCCGTGTATTGGCACTTTGATTTATTTTCCATTCGTACAATATTTTGCTTCTAGATTTGTTTCATCTATTCATTTTCTTTGTTAAGGTTGTTATCTTTGTGCTTCTACTTGAACTTGTTGCTTGTTGATTTCCTTGATCTTGTTGAAGTGATCTAGAAGAGTAACAATAAAAGAGGCACTTGAGTGGAAAAAGACAAAAGTGTGAGATTATATAGTGAAAAACCATATTATTGGTAAAACACGAGTGGGAAATTTTATTCTAGAGGGAAACACATGAGGGAGTGTTGCGTGGCTTCTAACGTTTTCTTGCAGGAACTTATCATATCTCATAATAGTAGTAAAGATGGAAACAGTGATGGGAGTGGAGAAGACCAATGAAATACGTTCTTTACTTTTGAAGCAATGCAAAATCAGTTCAAAAGAATAGAGACTATATTCCTTGAAATCAAAAACAAGTTTGAGCAGCAAGATAGAAACTTTGAAAGACAAGGTAGGCCTCTTAGAGCTATTCAAGCTAAATCTTTAGGGAATAATGGGACAAGTAGAGGAAGAGCTAAAAGAGGCAGAGAGGAGGAAGAGACTGAAAAGGTAGATATAAACATTGGCAGCATCAAAATGAAGATGCCACCATTTCAAGGAAGGAATGATGCAGATGCCTACTTGGAGTGGGAAAGGAAAGTAGAGATCATATTTTCCAGCTACAACTATTTTGAGGAGGAGAACGTGAAGCTAGCGATAGTTGAGTTCTCTGACTATGCTGCTGTTTAGTGGGATCAATTGATGATTAGTAAAAGACAAACTGGAGAAAGACCGACTGAAACTTGGGATGAGATGAAATGCATCATGAAAAGGAGATTTGTGCCAAGTTACTACTATAGGGAGTTGCATCAAAAACTCCAAACATTATGGCAAGGCAAGAAGAGCGTGAAAGATTACCACAAAGAGATAAAGATAGCTATGATAAGAGATAACATAGAGGAGGATAGAGAGGCTACAATGGCTCGGTTCCTTGTTGATCTAAACAAAGAGATAGCCAACATGTTAGAGCTTCATCAATACTTGGAGTTGGAGGACATGGTAAGCATTGTTATGAAGATTGAGAAGCAATTGAAGGGAAAAAGCTTTAGCAAGGGCAAAACCTAAGGACCTTTAAATTCTTGGGGTCCTAAATAGCCCAAGAAGGAGGAAAAAAGCAAGGATAAGTCCTATGACAATAAGGAAAAGTTTAAGAAAAAGTGAACAACCTTTAAAGGTGCGCTACATCTAATGATCAAAATCCTAGCACTAAGCAAAGAAACATCAAATGCTCCAAGTGTTTGGGTTCGAGTCATATGGCAAACCAATGTCCCAATAGGAAGATCATGTATTTGTGAGACGAGGTAATTGAATCAGAAGATAGTGATAAAGATGATATGCTTGAGTTGCAGGATTACACTGATGAAGAAGTTAAGGAACCAGTCCAGGCCGAAGCACTAGTAGTGAGGCGAGATCTCAATGCATAAGAAAAGTTAGAGCTTGATGAACAAAGGAAGAACATATTCCGCACCAAATGTTTAATTAAGGGTAAGATGTATAGTTTAGTAATTTATGGAGGTAGTTGCACCAATGTTGCAAGCACGGTTTTGGTTGAGAAATTAGCGCCGCCTCTCATTAAGCACTCTAGTCCTTATAAGTTGCAATGGCTTAATGAGTGTGGAGAGGTTAGGGTGAACGAGCAAGTGCCAGTGGTGTTCTCAATTGGGAGATACTTTGATGAAGTGTTGTGTGATGTAGTTCCTATTTATGCTGGTCATTTACTATTGGGGAGACCATGGCAATATGATAGGCGTGTAGTGCATGATGGATTCAAAAATAGATATTCATTCAAGATGGGGGAGAAACACCTCACATTGGCGCCTCTTTCACAAGAGAAGTTCAAGAGGATCAGTTGAGATTTACAAAAGCCATAGAAAAATATAAACTTGGAGAGGCCGAGAGCTTGAAAAGAAAAAAAGAAAAAGAGGACATTCAACAAAATAATAGCAAAGGCCTAACTGAGACTAAGTGCACTAGTGAGCAAAAGAAAGAGAGTAGTGCAATTGAAAAAAGAAAAAGAGTGAAAAGAAGAGTGGAATGAAAAAGAATACTTTGTTTACAAAAGAAAAAGAGTTGAGGAAGGTCATGTACACACAGAAACCATTGGTTTTGCTTAGGTATAAGGAGTTGTTTTATAATGAGACTGACCTTAACTATTCTTTGCCTAGTGTTGTGAAACTTGTTTTGCAGGAATACTCTGATGTCTTTCCATATGAGTTGCCCAAGGGATTACCACCATTGAGGGGCATTGAACATTGGATTGATTTCATGCTAGGAGTTCAAATTCCAAATCGTCCAGCCTATAGGAGTAATCTTGAGGAGACAAAAGAGCTTCAAAGGCCAGTGGAGGAGTTGCTTGAGAGGGGGCACCTGAGAGAAAGTCTAAGCCCATACGCAGTTACAGTGCTATTGGTGTCGAAGAAAGATGGAACTTGGCATATGTGTGTGGATTGCAAGGTAGTAAACATGATAACAGTAACGTATCGCCACCCCATTCCTAAGTTAGATGATATGCCTGATGAGTTGTTGGTGCTTGTTTCTTTACAAAAATTTATCTCATGAGTGGTTATCATCATATGAGAATCAAAGTAGGGGATGAGTGGAAAACAACCTTTAAAACAAAATATGGTCTATATGAGTGGATGGTCATGCCATTTAGTTTGACAAATGCACCTAGCACTTTCATGAAATTAATGAACCATGTTTTGCATGATTTTATTGGCAAGTTTGTAGTTGTATACTTTGATGAAATCTTGATTATAGCAAAAGCCTTGATGAGCATGTTATGCATCTTAAATCTGTACTAGAAGCACTTAGGAGTGAAAGACTATATGCTAAACTTAAAAAGTGTTCTTTTTGTATGGATAAAATTGTGTTTCTTGGCTTTGTTATTTCTACCTGTGGTGTGCATATTGATGAGGAGAAGGTTAAGGCTATCAAAGATTGGCCTGCTCATAAGTCAGTTAGTGATGTGCGTAGCTTTCATGGTTTGTCTAGCTTTTATAGGCATTTTGTTAAGGACTTTAGCACCATTGCTGCACCATTGATTGAAATAATTAAAAAGGATGTTGGCTTTAAGTGGAATGAGGCACAAGAACTGGCATTTAATACTTTAAAAGATAAATTATATTTTGCACCTGTTCTAAGTTTGCCTAACTTTAATGAAGCTTTCGAAATTGAATGTGTTGCTTCTGGGATAGCTATTGGTTCTGTTTTGATGCAGGATAGGCATCCCATTGCATACTTCAGTGAAAAGCTTCATGGGCCACAATTGAATTATTCCACTTATGTCAAGGAACTCTATGCCTTGGTAAGAGCATTAGAGACTTGGAAGCATTATCTCTGGCCAAAGGAGTTTGTGATCCATTTTGATCATGAGTCCTTGAAACATCTAAAGGGCCAAGGTAAGCTGAACAAGAGGCATGCAAAGTGGCTGGAGTTCATAAAGACCTTTCCATACATGATACAATACATACAAGATAAGGAGAATGTAGTTTCTGATGCACTTTCAAGAAGAGACACTCTATCATGACTTTAAGTTATAAATTGCTGGGGTTTGAGTATGTTAGAGATTTGTATGCTTTGGATTCTGATTTTGGCAATGTGTTTGGTGCTTGTGAGCATGCTGTATTCCAAAGATTTTATAGACATAATGGCTATCTATTTAGGGAGAACAAGTTATGTGTGCCTAAATGTTCTATGCGTGAAGTCCTTATGGGTGAATCACATTGTGGGGGTCTGATGCGTCATTTTGGGATTCAAAATACATATGGCATACTTTGTTAACATTTTATTAGCCTAACATGAGAAAAGATGTTGAGAAAATTTGTTCTAAGTGTGTATACACCTTTTCCTATGCCTAAGCATCCGTGGACTGACATATCTATGGACTTTATTTTAGGAGTGCCTAGGAAAAAAAAGGGTAGGGATAGTATATTTGTAGTAGTAAATCAGTTTAGTACGATGGCAAATTTCATTGCATGTCATAAAACTGATGATGCTATAAATATTGCTGAATTGTTTTTTAGGGATGTGGTGCATTTGCATGGTGTTCCTAAGACTATTATTTCTGATCTTGATGTGAAGTTTTTAAGCCATTTTTGGCATGTTTTTTAGGTTAAGCTAGTTACTAAACTTTTGTTTTCTACTATTTTCCATCCTCAAACTGATGGACAAATTAAAGTGCTAAATAGAAATTTAGGTTCTCTTTTGAGTGCTATGGTCAGTAAAAATCTTAAAACATGGGAAGAATGTTTGCCATTAGTTGAATTTGCATACAATAGGAGCATACATTCTACTAATAGTTATTCACCTTCTGAGATTGTTTATGGTTTTAATCCATTAACACCTTTAGATTTGTGTTCTTTACCTTTAAGTGAGATAACCAGTGCAGATGGATAAAAGAAGGAAAATTTGGTGTGCAACATTCATGAGAAGGCAAGACAGCACATAGAGAAGTGGAATGAAGCATATGCACAAAGAGCTATTCAAGGGCAAAAGTTGATGCAATTTTAGCCTGGTGATTAGGTTTAGGTGCACTTGAGGAAAGAGAGATTTCCTAAGCAAATAAAATCCAAGTTAGATCCTGAAGGCAATGGACCTTTCCAAGTCCTTGAAAAGATTAATGATAATGCCTACAAGATTGATTTGCCAGGTGAGTATGAAGTATCTGCTACATTTAATGTTGTTGATCTTTCTCCATTGATAATGTAAAGGCTAATTTGAGGACGAATCCTTTTGAAGAAGGAGGAAATGATACAAGAAGCTATGGCAGTAATGGACATCAAGGTGCCATATGCCCAGACAAGCTTACTTTGCCAAGCGGACCTATTATAAGGCAACATGCAGCAAGGCTTAAACAAGCACTTCAAGGGTTTGTTCAAAATCACATTACATCTGACCTTGATTACAAGGCTGAACCATCCATGGAGAATTCAAGTGGAGCCAAATTTCAAGACAAGTTCAATTATTCTTATGGGCTTAATTTAATACATTGGGCTTGTTATTTATCCTTTATTTATTAGGGCCAAAAGACTTGTGATGGACTACGTATTCATTTGCAAGCTTGCCTTAGTTTATTTTAGGCGTCCATTAGGCCCATTCCGTTCTCTTAGGTTTATTTAAGTTATTTTGGATTTATTTAAGTTAGGTTAGACCAATCCTAAGTAGATTAGGATCAGATTTTGTTATTGAGCTATAAGTCCTAAACTAGTTAGGATTAGGCTTGTTTTTAGAATTAAATGGGTTTGTATCCTATTCCTTTTAGGGCTAGGACGTGAGCAAGGGTATAAGACCTTGTTTTATCCTTGTAAACTTAAGATTAGTTTATTAATAAAATTCAGAGATATTCTCTTCAAGAAAGGCTTGTTCTTCTTGTTGTTACTTCAAGGATTGCATAACTTATCAAGGTAATCACTTGTGCCGTGTTCAATTCTTCTGTTTTCTTTGAGTTTGGATCTCAATTTTGTATAATTGGGGTTTGAACTGTGACACACTAATATTTCTTATCTTTTTAGTTCCTCTATACTTGTGTTTATTCACATTTTCTATCGTAAATGTTACACTTATCTTGTTTTATGCTTTTTGGGTACATTTGGATAGTAGATGTAAAAATGAACTTAAGGAGATGGAATTTGTAGAAACAAAGTTTGTATTTGAAAAGAGGCGCTCAAAATGAGTAGGAATGGTCAAAGTTACCAAATCCTAATCCTAGTAGGATTAGGAATCCCAGTTGCACAAGGAATCCTATTCTGACAAGGATTTCATATTTTGGTAATTCGAGGAGAAAAACGGAATCGATGATGAAAAATATGATGGCAAGTAATCCTACTTCTACTAGGATTAGGAATCCTATTCGTGTTAGGAATCCTACCTCTGCGTGCCACCTCCTCTTCCTTCTCCAACTTGAATTCTACCTTTTAAAGATCAAATTTAACATGGAATAGAATTCCAACTTGGATTCCACCTTTTAAAGATCAAATTCAGCATGGAATAGAAATCCTTCTCCTCTATGGATTCTTCTTTTGAATCCTACAAGGATTCAACTTTCTCTTGTATCTCCTCATGACCAATATAAATAGGACATATTATCTTATTATTTTGACAACTCCTCATTCTCTCTCTTATACATAACTGTTCACACACTATTCACCTGAATAGTAAATTTCTCTCTCTTCATCTTTTATCTTCTTTACTTAAACAATAATTAGGATTTTATTTTATTTTTCTTTGCCGCACCTTATGTTGATGAAGAACTAATTTTTCTTTTCAATTGTAAGAGGTATTAACCTTTAAACTCTAGTTTATTCATGAGAACTTATGCTTAATATTCTTGAGTATATGTGTGATGATTTTGTGTTCTTAGTTTGTATGCATGAATTCTGAATTGTGTATGCATGAATTTAATCTAGAATTTTTTCTTGCTAACACGTTTTATTCACTAAATTAATCATCTTAGGTTTGAGTTTCCATTTGGTTAATTTTACTAGCTTAAACTTGCTAAAATTCATTCGAGTTTTGGTTTTAACTTGTTTGGATGAAGAACTTTGATTTTGTCAATGCATTTGAGTTTTGATTGATAGAATTAAGAAATTAAACCATTGATCTTAATGATTTATTTTGATTCTTGATGCATTCGAGTTTTGGTCAAGTCTTTGAAGTGAAAGAGTTATCTTGCATTCGAGTTTTGGAGATAAACTAGACTAGATTGGTGTCCTTAATTACACACATAACAATTGAATCATCTTTGTATTCTATGATTGAATTTACTAGGTGTTTATTTGTGAACTCTCTTGTAATTGAATCTTGATAAATCTTGATTTTCTTGAAATTGTTGAATTGCTGTCTTTCATCTAGCTTTTGATTTTAATTATTTTCTTACTTAAATTTCGCATAAAACCCCTCAAGAATAGTGTGAGTGTGTGCGTTTTCTTTTTGTGACTTATTCTCTTATTTTTAGCTTTTTTTCATCTAGTTAATGAACTTGCATTCTTGCTTTTAAACACTCTTGCTTGCTTGAAAAGAAAATTAGTGCTTATTTTATAGTTCTATGTGGGATCGATACCTTACTTGCCTATACTACGTGTGTAGAATTTTAAGGTTAAATTTGTAGGACTAAATGACATTCTGTCAAATTTTCGTTGCCAGGGAACCTAACTGTTACTAACTTCTTTTTAAGTTTGTTTTTTTGATTATTTAGCTTTCTTTTGTAGGTTGTATGTCCAATATGTTTGAATAACAACTTACCGAAGATGAAATTGAACAGTTCTACGTTAATTAATCTGCCCATCTAGACCAATCCCCTTTACGTTTACCACTTTTCGAGCCTCTTTCATGCGCTCAAAAAGAAAAGAGTTGTTCTTTCAATCCTCTTTTCTAACCGGAGCTTGAGGAAGGGGAACCATCATCTACTTCAAACTCATCCTTGGATAATCGATTCACAATGGCAGTCCAAGCCACTCGCACTCTCAAGAAGGTCGCAGCTCCAAATCTTGAAAACCAACCTTTGAGCATTAATGTTGATAATAATACCTTCCTTTAATGGCCTTACAGGAGAAGACCCCCACTCAGACCTTAAGAAATTTCATATGGTTTGCAATGGCATGAAACCAAATGGAGTGGAGGAGGAACATGTTAAAATGAAAGCTTTCCCTTTCACTTTGAAGAGGGTGGCCGAAGAGTGGTTATTTTCGATGCCCTCCAGTTCGATTCGGACATGGAATGACATGTAGAGGAGATTTCTTGAAAAATTCTTTCCTGCATCTATAGCTGCTAACATCAGGAAGGAAATTTATGGGAAATTGCATGGCGAAACATTCCCTGAGTACTGGGACTGCTTTGAAAAACTATGCAATCAATGCCCACACTACCAAATACCTGACCAATTGCTCATTCAATATTTTTATGAATGATTGACACCTCAGGATAGAAGTCTCATTGATGCTACAAGTGGGGGTGTGTTGGTGGATAAGATTCCGAAGGACACACGCTACCTGTTAACTAACATGGCTGCCAATTCTAAGAACTTTGAAATAAAAGATGATCTTCATGCCAAAGGTGGTGTGAATAAGGTAAGTAGCTTTAACTTTGGATCTCAATTGCATGAACTTGCTTCTTCTAAAAAAGAGCTTACTTCTCTTGTGAAATCTCTCTTGTGTGGTAATATGGTACAGACATGTTCTATTTGTTGTGTGCATGATCATACTAGTGATTATTGTCCTCAAATGCATGAAGAACCTATAGCTCAAGCCAATGCCATAAGTGGAAACTTTAACGTGCAACCACAACGAAAATATGATCCCTTTTCCCAAACTTACAACCCTGGATTGAGAGATCATCCAAATTTTTGTTATGGTAACCCAAATCAACCACCTCAAGATTGACCACAAAACCCTCCTAGTTTCTCTTCTCAATCCAACTATCCACCTAGATAACTAATTACGCCCAATCCTTCTAGGTCATCCAATGAGAGTGAGTTGAAAGAATTGAAAGAGATGATGAGAAACACAATAGCTATGCAGCAAAGTTTTGTGGCTTCTCAATAGAAAACAGAGGCTAGCATTCAAAATTTGGATAAACAGATGGGACAGATGGCTTCCACTCTTGGAAGGTTGGATGCACAAGGCAGTGGGAGATTGCCCTCTTAAGCTCTAAATCCGAAAGAATCCGTCCAAGCAATTGAATTAAGAAGTGGTAAAACACTTGGTGAGAAAAATATGAAAGAAATTACTTTGGAGGAGGAAGACGAGCTTAAGAAGCATTCTTCCTCACTTGATTAACAAAAATCCAAAAGCAACCCTCCAAAAGAAAATCCTTCTTCTTCATCAAAATCCAAGAGCACCCTTAGTGCTCCAAAGGCAAGTCCCGAGTCATTGAATTCCAATTTCAAACTAACTCCTCCTTTTCTTCAGAATGCTTCCAATGCTAGACACAAAAAGGAGGAAAAAGAGAAGGAAATCCTTGAGTTATTCAAAAGGGTTGAAATCAACATTCCACTACTGGATGCAATCAAAAAAGTACCAAAATATGCCAAATTCCTAAAGGAATTGCACATCCAAGAGAGAACAAAAGCTAAAAGGACATGAGACAGTGAGCATAGGAGAGGTAGTATCCGCTATCATGCAAAAGAACTTACCTAATAAGCAAAAAGACCCAGGTGTGTTTGCTATCCCCTGTGTGATTAGTAATTCTAGATTTGAAAAGGCCTTATGTCATTTAGGAGCTTCAATTAGTGTGATGCCTAAACATGTCTATAATTTTGTTAGTCTTGAGCCTTTGAATAATACTAGTGTTGTCATTCAACTTGTTGATAGATCTTATGTGTATCCTCTTGGTATTATAGAAGATGTCTTAGTCAAAATAGGTGAATTGCTTATTCCTTGTGATTTTTATATGCTTGATAAAGAAATTGATCACTCACACAAAAGCATACCTATTTTGCTTGGTAGGCCTTTCTTAAAGACTGCTAAAACTAAGATTGATTGTGAGCATAATATATTGGCCATGAGAGTAGGAGATGATGTTGTTAAATTCAATATTAATGATGCTCTTAGGTACCCTTATGGTCATGTTTATTCTATCAAGTGTTTACACCATGTTGACGAGCTTGTTAATGATAGATTTAATTTCGAGTTCAATGATGGTTTAGACTTGGCTATTTGATATGGATTTGATGATGAGAATGCCGTGTTTCACATGGATGAGAATGGGTATGATTTTCGTGATTTGTATTTACCTTTGGAAGTGAAAGAATCTATTTTAGCATTGTATGTTCTCCAGTCTATTCCCTATGATCTTGCTTTCATTAAGGTTCCAATTTCTCATAAGAAAATTTTGCCATCTATCTTGCATGCACCTGAGCTTGATTTGAAACCTTTGCCTGATAACTTGAAATATGTGTTTCTTGGAGCTGATGATACTTTACCTGTTATCATTGCAAAGAATCTAACAAGTGTGCAGGAAGAAAAATTGGTGAATGTTCTTAGGAAACATAAGACCGCTATAAGGTTGACTTTAGCTGACATTAAGGGTATTAGCCCTTCAATGTTTATGCACCGCATACTATTGGAGGTGAATTCGACGCCATCTAGGGAGATGCAAAGACCCCTCAATCCACCTATGATGGAGGCTGTCAAAACAGAAATCTTGAAACTTTTGGATGTAAGTGTGATTTTCCTATCACTGAAAGTAAATGGGGGGCACCTATTCATGTGGTTCCCAAAAAGAGTGGTGTCACTATGGTGTGAAACAAGAATGATGAGCTTGAACCTCAAAGGGTGCAAAGTGGCTAGCACATGTGCATCCACTATAGGAAGTTGAATCTTACTACTCGTAAGGATCACTTTCCTTTGCCTTTCATGGATCAAATGCTAGAGCGCTTGGTAGGTAAGTCTTTATACTATTTTCTTAATAGATATAGTGGTTATAATCAGATTGTAATTATTCCGGAAGATCAAGAAAAGACTACCTTTACTTGTCCTTTTGGTACATATGCATATAGGAGAATGCCCTTTGGCTTGTGTAATGCACCTGCTACATTTCAAAAATGCATGATGAGCATATTTTCTGACTATGTTGAAAGGATCATTGAAGTGTTTATGGATGATTTTACTGTTTATGGTGATTCTTTTGATATGTGTTTGGAGAATTTGTCTTTGATTTTGAAAAGATGGAAACTAACTTTGTTTTGAATTATGAGAAGTGTCATTTTATGGTTGAACAAGGTATAGTTTTGGGGAACATTATATCTACGCAAGGGTTAGAGGTTGATAAAGCTAAAATAGATGTTATCCTGTCTTTGCCTTACCCCTAATGCGTTAGGGAGGTGCGTTCTTTTCTTAGACATGCAGGTTTTTATAGACACTTTATCAAGGATTTTTCAAAGATTGCAGCACCCCTGTGCAAGTTGTTGGTAAAAGACGTTGAGTTCATCTTTAATGATGTATGCAAGCATGCATTTGATAAGTTGAAAAAAAGCCTCACATCTGCACCCATCATTCAAGCACCCAACTGGGAGCTTTCTTTTGAGATTGTTGTGATGCTTCTGATTATGCCGTTGGTGTTGTGTTAGGCCAAAACGTTAGTAAGAGTCTGCGTGTCATTGCTTATGCTTCACGTACTCTTGATAATGCTCAATGCAACTACCATACAATTGAGAAAGAGTTATTTGCTATTGTGTTTGCACTTGAAAAATTTAGATCTTACTTACTTGGCACGAAAGTGGTTGTTTTTACTAACCATGTAGCACTTAAGCGCTTGATGAAGAAAAGGAATCCAAGCCACACCTTATTCTATGGATCTTAGTCTTGCAAGAGTTTGATCTTGAGATTAAGGACAAGAAGGGTGCTGAGAACTATGTTGTAGATCACTTAAGCCGCTTGCATGCCAAGGATGTGGAGACCGAACCAATCAAGGAACACTTCCTAGATGAGCAGTTGTATACATTACTTTCAACTTCCTCCCGGACATGGTATGCTAATTTGGTTAACTTTTTAGTTACTAATGAGCTACCCTTAGGTATGTCTAAATCCCAACATGATAAATTTAGAGCTGATGCTAGACATTATTTTTGAGATGTGCCTTATCTTTGGAAGATTGGTTGGGATTTGATTGTGAGAATATATGTGCCGCAAGATGAGTTCCATTCTATTCTTACCTTTTTTCATGCATATTCTTATGGTGGGCACTTTGGTGCTAAGTGCACTTCTCACAAGGTACTTGATTGTGGTTTCTTTTGGCCTAGATTGTTTAAGGATGCATATGAATTTTGCAAGTCATGTGAAAGATACCAAAAAGTAGGGAATATTACTCATAGAGATCAAATGCCTTTAACTAATATTCTATTTGGTGAGATTTTTTATGTTTGGGGTATTGATTTCATGGGCCCTTTTCTTGCTTCTTATGGTTATGTTTACATACTTGCTGCTGTTGATTAGATGTCTAAATGGATTCAAGTTGTGGCTACTAGAACTAATGATGCTAAGGTTGTTGTTAATTTTGTTAAGACTAACATCTTTTGTAACATCCCCTCACTTATGGGAAGGGTATTTTGGTCATTTTGGATTGGGTTAGGATTATTGAAAGTGTTTTT